>OZ018389.1:70624794-70716855 GCA_963969525.1 Ontholestes murinus
TCAAAGCTGCAACTTGTTGGTTCATCTGGTTTTGTATAGGTATTGGTGGCTGATTAATCACTGGTTGTTGGTTAATCACTGATTGTTGATTAAGTGCTTGTTGTTGATTGTGAACTGGCTGTTGATTTAGCATAGTAGATGGTATCATTTGATTGGATGTTATTGGATTCACCATTGGAGACTGACTTGGAATTTGATTTTGGCTAGAAACTTGTGTAATAGTATTTATACCGGTCATATTATTTTGAGACAATGTGGTGAACTATTAAGAGGAGACAATTGACTCATAGTATTCGGTATACTACTCGGTGGCAAGTTTTGGCTATTACTATTCATTTGCTGTTGTTGTTGAGATTGTGGCTGTGACTGTGTTAGCTGTTGTAATGTTGCAGGTGGAGGTTGAACCTGCTGCTGCATTTGTTGCCTGAGGTTGTGGTTGAGGTTGAGGTGGAATTTGAGTAGGGAGCTGGGGCTCTTGGGCGGTAATGGTGACGTTGTTTGTTGCTGAAGCTGTTGATGCTGATGGGATACAGGGTGACTGAATTGACATTCTTGACGGCTGTTCCTGTTGTGGTGAATGTTGCTGCTGTATTTGAGGTTGTTGGCTTGGTTGTGGTTGCTGACTCTGCTGAGGTTGTTGTTGAATAGGTGTTTGTGGTTGACTTTCACTTACTAGTGATTCCTGACTTAAGGAATTCTCAGCATTAAATACTGACATTGTACTCGGCATCAGATCGTCCATTTGCTTAGGTTTTTGTATCGGCGATGATTGAAACATTGACATACTCGTTACGCTATTGAAATCTGTGAAACTATTTGAGTTCTGAGTAGATTGGGGTAATATGGAATCATCAGTCTGTTTGGACTCAGTACTAGGAGGAAGACTTGACTCTTGATTCACACTGTTTGCATGTTCATCTGTAGTACTTGATGGTGTTGGAGTAGGAGGATGAGGTGATGACATTGATATATTACTTGGTGTATTTACGTCTGTATTGGTAGTACTGCTCGGTAATTTATCGGGCATACTCGTCGTAGGGCTTTGCACACTAATCAGTTCATTTTGTGGAGTGGGCACACGCTGTTGTTGTTGTTGTGAATTATTAATATCAGGTAAAGATATAGGTTGAGGAGGTGGTTGCTGTTGTTGCTGCTGCTGCTGCTGCTGCTGTTGCTGCTGCTGCTGCTGCTGCTGCTGCTTACTTAACTCAGTCCGTAATTCCTCATTAAAAACATTCATTTGAGTATTTTGTTGTATACTACTTGGAATATTTGGTGTGGGAGGTAATGTTTGTTGAGTAGGTGGCATACTCTGATTAGTAGGTATGGGGTTTTGATCCATCATATTCATGCCATTCATACTTGGAACGTGTTGCCGCGTCGATTGAGGCGGCCATTGATCAGCCATTGGATTCCTCACAGCCATGGCAGGTGATACTGGATTTTGCGGGCCTTGCGGAGGTCCTAGCGTATTCCGTGATTGATAAGGGTACTCTGAAGCATTTGTACTAGATGGCGGCATTACCATTTGTTCTAATGCTTGTAAAGTACTTTGTTGTGAATACGTCGGCACTGGAGCAGGTGATGCTGTTGTCTTGGGTGTTAAGCTTGTAGCTGGCCTCGGACTTAATGTCGCTTGTTGCATTTGCGGATGTGGCGATAAATTTGGTTTAGCAGGAGACATCACAGGTCTTGGAGACATTTGAGGTGCTTGAGGTCGAGGAGACATTTGAGGCCTAGGAGACATTTGGGGAGAAAGTTGAGGAAACGGAGCTCTGTATTGTGGGCTGGCATTACCTAAAGGATTCTGGTTATGTTTTGTGGCAAATTGTTGACTTGCTGCTTGAGGTACGTCCATTGTTCTTTGTTGCATTTGTTGCATTGGGTTAGGCTGATGACCATATCCAATGTTGGGATGCGCCATTGGATTTTGTGTAGGTGGTTGTTGAGATTGTTGTGTGGGTGGGATGTGAGATGGCGGAACGTGCGTGGGTGGAACATGTGTTTGAGTTGGAGGGGCGTGAGGCTGAGGCGGTGGTACATGTGGTTGGCTTGGTGCTCCAAGTGTTTGGGCGGGAGGATGGCCTGGGTGTGTTTGTGCCATATGACTCGTAGGTGTTGCTGCATGGGTTGCAGTATGCCCCATACTTTGTCCATGTGTTAAATGATTATACTGTTGAGCTTGAGATACGCCCATATCTAGTTGGTGGTGGGATTGTGGGTACTGATGATGATGTGGCATCCGTTGATGCATGTATCCCCCATAACCTTGGCCTGCTGCCCCCGGATAAGATGAACCCTGTGGATAATGTGTCGGCGTATGACGTTGTTGAATGGGATATGCAGCTTGGTGAGGTTGCTGCATCATTGGATGTTGTGCTGGAGGAAACTGCTGCTTCTGCTCTTGCTGCGCATATCCCATATGTTGCTGGCGGTATGCTGCATTCATTTGTTGGTATCTATGCATTGGATAAGCAGCTGCATGTTGTCCCCAACCAGTCGCTGCTGCTTGCATACCAGTCGTTTGGCCCATACCTATTTTGATATAAATAGATATTTTGATATTGGGGGTACATAACTAAAGCGTTTTTTTTATAACAATATAGTGTTTACAGGTATTAAAAAAAAACAGCTGAGGTGTGCAATAATACAAATGTAATAAATAAATAAAATCTTACCCATTTGATGATCAGGCATAGAGTACATATTATCAGGTTGGTAAGGGTATTGGCCTGTGGTCCCCTGAGGGGCCGGTGGCCTCGTCATTTGCCTCTGATGCGGGTAAGTAGAGCCGGGCGGACCCATGGGCCGGTCACTGCCGTACCCTTGGGCGTACATACTCTGCGTATTAGGATCCATGTGGTTATTAAATTCAGTACCTCCAAACGATGCCAATTTTTGAAGTGGAGTCTCCTTAAACAAGTCAGACTATTCAGATGATAACAAATGAATTCCACCAAGGACAGGCAAAAGACTCGTCAGGCACACAACACAGTAACCTACTCATCGAATACAAATAACTACTTTTATTAGATTAACTTACATCCGTATATAAAAGCTCCGTGCGTATGACGCAAGTGCACTACCACTGAGCTACCGCGACTGGATATTACCACCTACAATGACAGAGTTAAAACTTTTAATTGTACCTGAGAGTAGGTAGGTTGTTGTTGCGGAAAAGAGGTGTTAGCATTGCGTGATCCAGTCACCGCAGGCTCGAAGTTATCAGTGCCCAGCTCGGGCAGGCCTTCCAACATACTAGCTCCATCTTCTCCGAATAGGTCGTACGACTCCATCGCTTTATGCGGCACATAGCGGGGCCTCGTTGATTTTCATCTCATCACAGCATCTCTGAAAATAAAAATAATTCTTAGTAATTGTTATAAATAATATGCGACCCTACATAAAGAACATTCAGATTCGTCATTGAAGTTCTATTGTACATTCCAATGGAACCTTTCTAAACTTGGGTCGGTATGATCTGAGCTTAAAGTGAATCCCCTCCATCAATAATTACTATCCATTGTTGATAAAAACGATCCCAAAGAGTTATAAGCCGCAGGGCGTGATATTCATAATCAGTGGTCTGAGACGTCAGTTCTGACCACCCCTCCAAGCAGCAACTTCATGAATTGATAATCCGGCTTCTAGTAGGCAAATTATTCTACCACATTCAAACTCGGTTTATCGATGTAAACTTGTACGATGTCATATTCCATCTGTGTTTCCTTATTTAGCTTACAAATTTGCTGTCTAATGACTAATGTCAAATGAAAAGAAGATTTTTTGTTGAATCGTCAATGAGGACTTGATACATGTTTCTGATATGTTTTTGTTTCTTAATTCATTTATTTATGGCGACTATATATTGTAGAAACATGCATATAAGATTTCCATAATACAAATATTTAAATTAACACAGTTTTTTTCGTAAATATATGTAGCTATGCCTGTAAATCCTATTTACACTACTTTCCTCTTCACAAAATTTAGCTAACCTCGATATTTTCATTTTCAAAAATGATTCGAAAATATATAAATTCTTTTATAAGATTTATAATAAATACCTTCTCAATGTTTTCTATATTACTAATTAAGATAATTATATAGTATATTATTATATGGACGATTATGATAGACATTATTTTAGAGGCTACAGATAGATTTGATACAGCGAAATTCTAATTTGTATTTGTGGTTGTCCAGTTAGAGTAAATTATTAGTCCATAATTATAGGCGTTGGGTGGATTTCAAGGAAATATGCCAATAATTATTTTAAAATTATTAAATAAATAAAGGTATAGTATGATACATAACATATATAAGATCTTATAGATTTGGATTTACAGATTGATCAAATTAAGAGGGGTTTGTTTGCATCTACTAATGACAAAGATTGTCTCTACTTTATATAATACTGTAACAATTAAATAATCTGATGAATGTAGATATAATTGTTATATTACTTTGAAGTTTAATTAACATTAATACAATTGTTTGTGAAATAGAAAGGAAGATTTTACTAATATGCAATAGAGCAATGAACTTTACGCAAAATTCACTGTAATATTTAATTATTCAATGACACTGTGGTGTGTGTACAGTTATAGTTATTGGTTATACTACACAAAATTTGTCTAAATTGGATTAAATTAATTTATGCTACTTGACCAAGACATTTTAAAATGGTAAAATTTGTTATTAATATCTCAATAAAATTTTATTTAATTGGAATTATATTAAAAAGAAATCTTTGACTTGCGATAGATTAATTAATAAACGTGACTATATCTTACTTAAGTAGATATTGGCATAAATATGCTAAGTTGCGTAAAAATAACGAAATGTATTATCAATGATCCATAACAAAACACATGTACTACTTTTCATATTTCACGTTAGCAGTACATACGATTTATTGCAAAAAAATATGTATATTTCCGCGAGAGCGACGATTTGATTTAAGGCATGCTGCTAAATCGTGAAATAGCAAACGTGTAAAAGTTCTATAAGCGAAATTCGCGTAAAAAGCACTTACTTGGCCGCCTCGGATCGGCTTTTTTCGCCAATTTCTTCGATAACACAAATCGGTGAAAGTTAGCCACGACGCACGATGGGCTTATTACGTAAAATTACAATGGCGTTGTCGTGACTAAAAATGCGATAATGTTGCGATTTAAACACAAAAAGAACGTAATTACTGCAGTACAGTCATTGTGCATCATTTAACCAGGTTTAATTAAATGATGAAGAAATGCGTACTCACGTTGATGATTTATTTAATTAATGACTACCTTTACAGCGTAACATTAAACAGGTATATGTTTAATATTTCCCTATAAGGTCTTTTATTAGTGTTACGTGGGCTTATCAAAAGCATTTTATGTAAGTGGAATGTCAGAAGTAATCTCATTAAATTTCCCTTATTGTCTATTGATGTAATGTATAAGGCTCATTTTTACAAGGTGGATAGTTTTATTTTTCACTAATGGATGTAGTAATGATAATATTTATTTTTAATGTTTTAAATTAAATATGTTGAGTTAATTTAAATTCTTTTTACTCTTGATACGTCCAAGATATTTTTTGTTTGTTAAACAAATAAGAGTTTAAATTAACTCAACATCTTTAATTGAAACAATTAAAAATAAATATTAACATTACTGCATATATTAGTGAAAAATTAAACTATATACCTTGTAAAAATGAGCCTTATGCATTACATCAATAGAAAATAAAGGAAATTTAATGAGATTAGCTATGGCATTTCACTTACATAAAATACTTTTGACTGCATATTTTAGTGAAAAATAAAAATATCCAGCTTGTAAAAATGAGCCTAAACGAAACTAAATTTGTTGTACAAATTGTACAAATTGTTGAGAATTTACAGTATATTTTTATAAATAATATTATATTATAACTTACGTCCACTTAATCAGTAACAAGGACATTCACTTAATGTGTCAGATTAAATTAAAATAAATAATGATAAATGCAGAACTGATAAGAAGGTGAAAATATATAAACACAATTGTAATGTAACGTAAAATGTACAAGCAATGATATTTCTGCAGTTCACTTGTGATAATATTATTTACATTTTATCAACATTAAAATATATGAAAATGTTTTATATACTGGATAATATATGCGTAGTTACCAAAAACCCACAAATGAAGTGTCTGCTTATTATCTAAGATACTGTTAACTACTCAAGCTAAAATGAATGTTTATTTATATCAAAGTTATCAAATATTCATACTACTTTCTAATAATCCCAAGATATAAATAAGTACTGTTAAGAATTATGTATTGTCTTCTATAGAGGAGTTTCAATAGTAAACGTAAACAATGAAATTAAATAAATTGAGTTGGAATTAAAATAATTCCTCTAGTACCTTTAGAAATAAATGGAAGTAATGGTTTAATTTTTCGAACTAATTCTCTGATCGGTTCCTCCTTTAAATTATAAAGGCAAATACTGTTTCTCTCATACATAACTATCTTATTGAATCTCTGAAGAACTTTTTGTACTATAAATAGATACCTATTGAATGTCAAATACTGCATTGTCAAGTATTCTAGTTAAACATTTTGTTCATTATTATTACTACTATTATTTAATAATCTCGCGTTCCAAAGGGATTTAATGGGAAACTTTAAATAGAGTCTATTGGTCTCAATCATCAAATTGAAGATTAATAGCTAAATACTAAATCGAAAACTTTTATAGTATTTATTAATCTATTGATCTAATCAATAATTAAACTATATTTATTTTAGTTTTAAGCAACCTACAACAATTTGTTATCAAGGAGCAATGAAGTTAAAAATAAAACTTTCCCCTTTATAATTTCTGAGACTAACAAGAAATAAGCTCATTTACACACACACAAATATACAGAAAAAAAATGGGTACTACAGTGCACGCCGCTTAATGTGATCACAACGGGACTCGGGGTTTTTGATAACAATAACCGATTGATAATAATAGCCGAAAAACAAAACTTTATTTTAAATCAAAATATATAACGTAACAAACTATAATAACGTAACATTTTTAATTCTCTACAATTATTTGTTATATAACTTTCATGTTGCTTCAATAGTTTATTAGCAATTGGCAAAAAATGTCAAAAATTTCAATTTTTATTTTTTTTCTCGAAAGTTAAGAATTTTATGAAAAATATATTTTAACAAAATTTGTTCAGTTTCTCATTCTCTTTAACTTTTGTTTGAAAAGTTTTGTAATATTTTTCATATTAAAAAAATATCGGAAAAAAACAAAAAACGCCTCGAGTAAACACCCACTTCAGGTTTATGAATGTTTACCAAAAGCTTTTCAGTTCCAGTTTTTAACAATAAAACCTTAAGTTTAAAGTGTCATCTCAATCGGATCAGTCGTTTTTGAGATACAGCACCCACGGACAGACAGACAGACAGACACACACAGACACAATTTTTACTTTCCCTATATACGAAGTATATATAGGGGAAGTATTGTGATCGTGATTTTTTTTTGAAAATTTTTTTTTGCGGAAATATCCGTTTTGAGGTCCCCTGAGTCCATTTCACTAATTTCTGGAAAAAAAAAATTGTGTCTGTGTGTGTGTCTGTCTGTCTGTCTGTCTGTCCGTGGGTGCTGTATCTCACAAACGAATGATCCGATTGAGATGAAACTTTAAACTTAAGGTTTTATCGTTCAAAACTGGAACTGAAAAGCTTTTGGTAAACATTCATAAACCGGAAGTGGGTGTTTACTCGAGGCATTTTTTGTTTTTTTCCGATATTTTTTTTAATATGAAAAATATTACAAAACTTTTCAAACAAAAGTTAAAGGGAATGAGAAACTGAACAAATTTTGTTAAAATATATTTTTCATAAAATTCTTAACTTTCGAGAAAAAAAATAAAAATTGAAATTTTTGATATTTTTTGCCAATTGCTAATAAACTATTGAAGCTACATGAAATTTATATAACAAATAATTGTAGAGAATTTAAAACTGAATAAATTATTAAGAGTAACTTTTTTGCATAAACCGCATAGTTTTCGAGTAAAATATAGGGAAAGTACTATGATGGCCACATCACCATTTTTTTTTTTCCAGAAATTAGTTTAATGGACTCGGGGGACCACAAAACAGATATTTCCGCAAAAAAAAATTTTCAAAAAAAAATCACGATCACAATACTTCCCCTATATATACTTCGTATATAGGGAAAGTAAAAATGATAACATAAACCGAAATCATGATTACTATAAACGAAAATTTTTGTATGTAGTATTACACGTTCGGCCCGTTCTTTGCAAAAGTGATAACAATATCCGATTGATAACATTATCCGTGATTCTAATAAGCGGCGTCTACTGTATTTCTAAAAACATGATACTACTTGTGGTGAGCAGTTATCAGTATTTATGACATCGCGACTAATAAAACCACAGGATGTGGTATTGCGAGTTTAATTAAAAATTTAAATGCTTCTAAACTAAAGGAATTTGAAAAATAAACATTTGTAAACAAAACATATAGATTATGGAGTTGTTGCTCTGATAGAAATATATTATCATTTATAAATTCTATGAAGGGCTACGTTCAACAAGTTGAGCATGCTTTCTATAAACATAATCCTTATATCTATTACACTGTGATACATCTTGAAGATTAGAGGTTTAAAAAGAAACGTTATCGATACACGTGAACAAAATGTAGTTTCTGAAAATTTCTAAAATCGTTATAGTTGATTATATCATATTTAACTTGCAGAAGGAAAATATCGGTAAATACTTAACTCTCCGCACTCTTGGTGAAACGAAAATATTGTAATTCCTTTGAGAATGGTCGTCATTGACCTAAACACGTGTCAGGAAACTGAATATACCAATATGAAAGCAAACAAGTGTCTTATTTCAAAATCAGAAAATAATATTAATAAAAGCATTTATATTTTAAAATTCAAAGATATGGTAATAATATTGTGTATATAATTTATTTTTATATATTTTGTTGGGTTATAAAGAGAAACCGCAAGGAGACACGAAGATATGTTAAATAGTTAAAGGTTAATGTACATATAGTACTACTCCGATGAAACAGAATGCAAAAAATAGCTACGATTGGCGTTTATCAAACAATCTGCAGCTCTTAATTGTTACATCAAAATTCTAATTGTTTTACATAATGGAATAAAACTTAACGTTATTGATGGCTTAATGTTAATGTTTAAATACACGATATTCACGAGAAAACAAACACTGCTGTATTTAAAAATTATTATTTTTTTAAAAATCATTAACAAAGTTTTTATCGCAAAATTAAAGAATAAAACACAAGGTACAATGTACAGGCTTTGCATCGAAAAGACCAAAGGAACTGTAGCTACAGCTGCAACAGCACCACCTACCACTGGTATTGAGCTCAAATTTCACGGTCTTGAGCGTTAAGTTCATTGATGGATTTGCCTTTGAGCTCGACCAAGACATTTTTTTAGCGTTTCGCTAACAACTTCAATATCAAAGGCTCTAAAGAATTTCTCGATCTCTCCAGAAGCTGCTACCGAGTACGTTCAACGGTTAGGCGAATAATTAAGTCTTGGGATACGAAATTCGTGAAGCATACGGAGTTACAAATTTGCAATTTATGAAAATGCTAAACAAATTACCAACAAAAATGTAATTCGAACAAATTTAAAAATAATCGAACATTTTCGAAGATAAAAGATATCCATAATTTTCAACAAAGAAATGTGGGCTAAAGTAAATTCGATGTTTCTTTTCTTAGAGTTTCATGAAGAGTATAATCAAGATAAATAACAATGTTGTTAAAGTGTGAAGAAAGAATACAACATTGTTATTTATACTAAAGAAAATTGGTTGAATCTCTCTAAGTTATTTTAATTAACTAAATTGTTTTGTAAATCTCATCCTGTGAGATATTTTTTAATAAGGAAATATTTAAAATATTACTCTTATTACTGGTAAAAAAAAATAGAAAACAACAAAAATATCAAATTCTTCGTAATTGCTTAAATATTACAATTCATAAAAATGTAAACAATACAGTTCCAAAAACTGTGACTGTGAATTTAATAATTCAAGGAAATATTAGTCATAGTTACAATTCAGATAACAGAATGTAATACTTTATTCTTGAAATCATTTTCTTCATATTTCAGAGTATATGCAAATTATAGCTTATAAGGAGAAAAGACATGTGGGTGCTGAAGTTAAAATTTCTGATTACTGTCCTGTTTTATTTTATTGGAAAAACTAAACCAATTCTAGCTTTTTGTTTTTGATTATGTTTCTCTCTCTATTAAATCAATTAATCGGAGAATTTTGTTTCAAATTATTTTACCCTAAATCTTTATAAAATGTGCCACCTAAAAAATGCAATAGATGAAAGACAATTATCTTCTTTTCTTCAGCAATTTATTTGTTATGTGCACATTTTGATTTCTATTTTAATTTTGATTTTTGAGTCGAAGCAATATTTTACTTTGATTAAAACACTTAGAACCTTTCTTCAATATATTATTTTCATCCAGATGCACATTTCGGATATAAAGTGTCCATTATCAATGGTTTGATACGTTTTGATTCGTATCAAACCATTGATAATGGACACTTTGTGTCCGAAATGTGCATCTGGATAAAAATAAAATATTGAAGAAAGGTTCTAAGTGTTTCAATCAAAGTTTAGTATTAGTATTATTTATTTATTCCAATATGCTTACATAATATTCCAAAATTGTATATCAAATCCATTAATATCAACAAAAATTTCAATCACATATGGAAAGGGCAGAGTTCACAATATAGCGTTCTTCCACTCGTACCAACTCTTTCTTCCATGAGAGACTTCCTTCTTGAAGCTCATCTCAGATTATTTTCTCTTTGTTTTATCCAAATGCGGCATATTATATCCTCAAAAGGATTTTACACCAATATGTGATTTATGTCATCTTGACATTTTTTTTTTATTATCTTCAAGTAACTCAATCAACCAAATTAATATTTTACTTAATTCTTTAGAATTCACTTTCTCCACAATTTTTTTTTCTGCTAGTCGTACATTTCAATCACTAAATGCTCACTATCATTGGTTAACATTAGCTATTGATAATGAGTACTTAGTACATCTAGCAGATCAAAAAATAAATTGTGAAGAAAGTAGATTCTATCGAATCTGATTTATTCGTGTATTTTTCTACAAAATTCTATTTTTCCAAATATACATTTAGCTAATACATAAACTTGACAGTAATATGACTCATAAATTATCTAAATCTCGACGTAACTCAAAATGACATCAATAGAAAATGCAAATAAGTACATTAACACCGTCCATTAATACGTCTTCTAAGAAGTTTGGAAATCTTCCTTTTCTACAGGATAACGGAAAGGTATTTATAGCCCTTTATAGCTGGGGTCGTTATCAAATTCCTGGAACCATATAACATTCATTTACTTCCGTGATTCGCTCGTTTTCAAAATCTATCTGTATTAACTATAATTGCAAGAAACGGTATAGTCCTCTTCCAGTATATTATCATTTAATATAGCCCCATGAAAATAAAAGTTACTACCTGCTATAGTTTAGCAGCATGAGTGATTATTATTACGTCTTTTTGAAAGAAAGTTAGTTTAAGAAATATAGTAAAATCATTGAAAACGGAGAAACTTCGATGTAATGCGAAAGATTGCTGTCGAAAACTTTCGCAATTCGATGATTGATATCTTTTATTAACGAAGATATTAAGATATCTAGCAAAAGATACTTTTTGAAAGTATAAAAAATTCAATATAAATCAATTTCATCAGCACATTACCCTTGTAATGATTACAGTATGTACCTATAGCCGAAGAGAAATCAACTATTGTGATGAGACAGTAACAAATAAGTCAAGAGTGTTTTTATTTTCATTAAAAAGTAAATTGGTAGTAATTAGTACGAAAGGCAAGCGAATACATAAATTAAATAGGAGTACGAAATATCCACGCAGTAATAGCTATATATTTATTTTATTTATTTATTTATCTTTGGACTCCTTTCTTGAATAATACGAACAAACAAATTAATAAAAATAAAATTTTTGGGCAAAAGAAGCATGGGTGGAGTTCCCAATTAAATATGTTCTTCCACTCAAACCCTTTCTTTGCCATATTGTTGAGAAATCTAGTATCCTCTTTGACATCCGGAATCTTGTATATTTACTTCCGTTTAGTGTTTTTGTCTCCTTTTTTGGAGATAATTTTTTGGCTGTTAATGTCATCATGACAGATATATAGACAATTGTAAACCATCAGATTTAAAAGAAATTACAAAATTCATGCAAGTATAAATCTTACATCCTAAATGCTTTAACCTTTATGCTTCATTGAGTAACAGTACAATGCGCATTTAATATAAACTACTGTAACTGGTCGAGCATAGACATTGATATATGTACTTAATTTAATAATATTAATTCAACTAATTACTGGTAATCTGCATACTCAATTTAGCATTCAACAGTTTTAAAATGTGTAACATTTATTAGAAATCATTACATGTATAACTGAACTTACAACGTAAGAAAACCACAGGTTCAGGATATGAAATATAAACAATTTCCTACCGAGACCTTGATTAAACAAAAATAATAAGCAGCGGAACTGGTCAATTTATATATCATAAGAGTTTAAATGCAACCGTTAAACGTAACTGTCAGATCAAGTGGTGGTAATTGATGATGAAATATACACGGAAAAATATTGCTTTCGGATTTTTTAAAATTTTAAATACGTTGTAAGGACTGATTTTTGTACTACAAGATTTTTTTAATTCATTTAATTTACTTTTTTAGCATTAAAATTAAATCAATTGCGAATAGCTTATTGAAATTTATTAATATATAATATTTCAATAATAAAAAATTGTACAGAGTGATAAGCAAATTAATAAAATAAATAACTTTTTTGATCCATACCTACAAACGTTGCGAACGAATCATTTTTAAAACAAACTTTAAAATCCTTTAGTGCCATTATTACATACCATTAGCAACACGTACGCCATATATTTTTTTTACCATCCTAAAATGTCCAAACAAACTAATGTTATTCCTTTTCTGTTGAATATTTACAAATTTCAAGAATACAATCACAAGTTAAGGGTTGTTTATAGAAAGGCACTTGGTTGGTTTCACATTTTTTTTTTATAAACGAGAATCAAATTCAACAAACAATCACAAGTTTTCTCTTTGATTTAATTTTAATATGTACTTATGTATTTATAAATTCTAGAACAAAAGAAAGAAAGTTATCGCATCGATGGTTTTAATTTGCATACCTTGATTTTTTGTAGTAACCATAAGAACGTTAAGTCTATTACACTTAAATATTTCAAAATGACGTGGAGTTATTTATGCGACAAAAAGGTTCTTAAAAGTAAAGGTAAATTGGAACATTAAATTGTTAGTAGTGTTTATCATTCAAAAGCTAATAAAAAAAACAGACACGCCCGTATTAACAATAATAATGGCAGAACTCTGTTTTTTTTCTAAAAGTCATTTCTAATACAGATTTAAATTTTAAATGTTAACATTGTAAAAGTGAATTATAATAATGTAAAAATGTAACTTAAGTTGTATTAGTAAACTTAAAAAATTAAGTAATAAGATTTTTCTTTAACACGTTGACCACTTTGTCAGTCACCGATGACTGACACCGAAGTATTTCAATGGGGCCAGCGACAGTCACCGATGACTGACAGTGAGTACCTACTTTAAACTTACTATGCTAGCGCTAATGTCAGTCACGAGTTCCGTGTTAATTGTTACTAGGATTGTCTGTACGTTACTACAACTTGGCCACCTAATATTCCTTCAAACATCTGTAGGTATAATCTCGGAAGAAATGTACTGTATTGAAATAAAACCCGCATATTTAATAAATTCCAGATTTATTTTTGTTAGAGAGAATGTTTGTGAGAGTGAGATACGTGACTGACGCATTATCTGACGGGGCGAAACGCATATTTTTTTGCCATTGTCACCTGTGACTGACACATAAAAAACCCGTAATTTCGTCTAAAAATGCATCAAAATGAATTAAATAAGCATATTCTTACTCATCTTATAAAACATATAAAAACAAAGAAAACTTTTTGTGACATTTTACAAAAAAAAACTTGTTGGCAACCAATGTGTTAAATTAAAAGTGTTTCAAATAAAAACCATTAAAATTTTAACAAGACAACTTATTTGCCATTACCCTTAACAGAGGTCTTCTGTGCTTTGTGTACTGTCACGGCGATATTTTGTTCGTCCAAGGGAAAAGACCTGACAATCTTCTGACCATTAAAATTACCGCTTTTGAATTTACAATCTAGTAAGTTTATCTACTATCTTTTGCCATCCAGTGTTCAAATTCATAACTGGATCTATAAAAAATGAATTAGTTTTTGTCTAAAATATCTGGAGATTATATTTTAGACAACATCCAAATTTTCAAGTTTTTTGTAATTTTCAATAAATGAACATCTGATGGCACAATATCTGGCGAGTATATTAAGACCCAATTAATTATTTTTTCCAAGGTTCGTCCTGCAGTACCGTGTTGCAGAATAACGCCGAATAAACAATTGGTGATCACTTTCAATGAAAAATTAATTCACTCGATTTAATTGTTGACAGTAATGGTCTGCTTATACAGTTTGTTCAGCACTTTAAAATGATAAGACTCCGACATTGCTTCACTAAACATATAAAAGGGCAAGAGAAAGCCACTGCCTTTTGCGTTTTAGACTATCATCTACAATGATCAAACAATCAAAAAATACTTCTGTATTGTACCTCTGGAGCAATAAGTTGAATGTGTCAACAAGCTTTGGCTACTTTCTCAATCTGCTGCAAATAGTGGTCGATCAAAGTTGGTTAAGAGTGTTTGACAGATGCTTGATTGTGACAGATTTCCGTCCACTTCATCCCTTAATATGTCATACCTAAAGTTGTTGGACCAACTTTAGCATTTACCAACTCTACTGCATTTGACAAACATCGCCAACATTTTTGGCACCAATTGTTACCTTACCACCCTTCTGAAAAGCTTTTGAAACTCAAAAAAAACCTACAAAATATGTATATATTTGCAAAGAAATTATGTTTGACAATTAAAATGTCAGTTCAATTTATTTGGCACATGTAAGAATCGACCTACGTATTTGATTCCAACGCCACCCGGGACATAATAATTGTTGGACACCCGTTATATATTTTTATACATAAAAGATCACAAAAGCTTCACAAATAATTTCATATAATGTTTTGACATCTACGAAATTGGGAATATATCAAACTGATTTTCTTCAGGATTTCTATGAGACAATTGAAACTATTGGTGTTTGCTTCAACCGCCCATTAAATTCTACGCAAAAGAATAATCTTCTTGCGCTACCATAATGAATAAATGATTACAAAGTTTTAGTCGTCTATTCGGATTGTATTAATTTTGTATATTAATTAATTGATGACACAAAAAGTTTACTTATCATGAAAGCCGTTTTGCAAAGTTCTGTATTCTCCAATCAAACAAATTGCGTTCTGCAGAGATTTAAACTAAGTATTATGATTACTTTACGATGATCCCAAACAACGCTGTGCAATGGTTTCTGAGTATATATTAACTAATAGAGAGTACGCATCCCTGCCTAACACCTTTGTATATTCTAAATTTGCCACTCTCTATCTCTAAGTATTGAATTTTTTCTCTTGTTTGTTTTCAATGGAGATTCTCTAAAGTATTACTTGTTCATCTACTCCGATCTCCCGTAGCAGTCTTTAGTTTTATATGGTTTATAGTGTCGAACGCTGGGCTAGAACTTTTTATCGAATTAATGCATCTCTGGTATCTAAACCATTCCAAAAAGCAAATTGTGTTGCTTCTATATTCTCTGCACATTTTCTGAAGATTCGAGTGTGTATTCCTCTCAGATATATTTTTAAAGTATGGTTCATTATGATGATACGTCTAAAAGTTGCAATTTTTAGTATTTAGGTTCTTAGGTATCGGTACAAAAGTGGATTTTGATTTTAATCATTCTACGGGAAATGTGCCTTTTTCATATATTAGTTTATCTATGTTTTCTTTATCAACCAGTTTCAAAAATTCTGCTGGAACGTCGTTTGTTTGACAGGCCTTTCCTGATGTTGTTCTTATCGTGGCATATTCGACTTCAGTTTTTAGAATGCTTAGAAGTTGATTTTTGGTTGCACGACTCCATTCAGGTCTAATTTCGTAAAATAATTCTTGAACGTAACTTTCCCATACTTGCTGGTTGAAGCGTGAAATGTTCCTGTTTGTTTTGTATGACTATGTTTATCATATTCTATGCGTACCCGTTATTTCTTGAATTTTTTGTGTGTATTAAATATGTCGTGTATCTGCTGTAAGCTATAGATTTCGACACACTGTTCTCGCATCCCGTTTTCTTTTGCTCTCTCTTATCATATTGTCTACAACCTTCCGATGATTTCTGTTTTTCGAGGCTTCTTCTTTCCATTAATTCCAGGATGTTTTCGGTCATCCATCATTCTCTTTACTTGTAAATATTTCTCAGTCAATGTATTAACTACTTTCTTTATTGATGCCCAGGTTGCTTCTATGCTCTCATCATTCGTCGGCGTTTCTAGTTTTATATTTTTCAGACTATTGTTTATTTCGCTATGGACTAGACATTTTGTAGATTGGTCTTTTAGCAACTGCATATTCTGCATAAGTGCGACCCAACAAATTTTATAAGTCGCTTTTCCAAAAACAAATATACGAATAAAAGAAGCTCGGCAAAAATTTCTTTGGCGATATAACTAACTTCTACTTCTCCTTCCTTTTACACAAGACTTTTAAAATAAAAATTGTTACCAACATCAAACAAACCCAATTGATTTCGATTTCAGTGGTTACCCTGTTTAGATTTTGAAAGATTTCACTGTTGTGATTAAGCTTCAATTTGTCCTTCTCCCGAAATTCCTCGATCATGTAGGTTTTGGTGAAGTACAATTGGTAGTCGTTCTCGTGATGTATCAGTTCCTTGTCCAGCAATATGAGGATCTCCTTGACAGAATCCATATAAAGACCATAATTCAGAACGGTTTGCCATTCTTGATCATCAAGTAGTCGTTGAAAGACACTGTGATCTTCAAAAGGGATCCTGATTACAACTGAATTATTAGATCACTTGAATTACCGATAGATCTTGGCGGATTGATAGGTATGATTTTAACAAATAGTATAATACATTATACCAGACAATTTAAATTTATTCAGTGAAATATCTCGACAACTATGTATCAAATCATACTATAGAACAAAAATTTTATGAGTTCTAACCTAAGAAATTTTCTTCTTTCCTTTCCCAGAGGATGAGGTTTACAGTTGTGAAATATTTAATAGAAATATATTTTTATACTTGAATGTTGTCGGCGTTTACTTGGTGGTAAATTTTGATTAAAAATAAATAGTCTATTTATTTTTAACCATAATTTCATTGAAACAAAAAACAAAAAGGAAAATTTCTTTTTTCTAAAAAGTGATTAATGGAAATACCTTTAGGATTATATAACTATGAAAATACAAAAAAAATATGTTTACTATCATGAAATATCTTATAGAAACTATTCGTAGAGGATAAATCAATCATTTAAAGAAGTATATTTTTAAAAAATATTAAAAACAAATATTCATTACCTTTCTGATGACGTATCTTGTAAGGGTAACTGAAGGGGCCTTTCTGGAACTAAAAAGAAAACTAGGTTAGGTTAAATTGCAACAATATCAACAGTTATTACGAGAAACATATGAAACAAAACAATAATCGATCTCTTAGAGATAGAATTTTTCATTTATTCATATATAAATTAAAAACGTATCGTTACGGTCTTTCTGTTTCTAATTAAACAATGCATTATTTATAACGAAATGAATTAGCTATTGGTTCACATACACGTCATCGGCAATTATTTACGGGCACAAAGGCAGGTATAGAGCGCGTATGCGGTTCCATTTTAAGAAGGGAGAAATCCGTAAACGATCTGCATTTTTTTTTTTTTGTTCCCCAGGAGGAATCGATCAGGAAGGCAATTTTGTGCTCACTTGACGGCAAGCGTGCAGGGGGAGAGGACGGACGGCGGCGGCAGTTGGCGCAATCAGGGGCGGTTAAAAATAATCTGAGGTTGCCAACCGGGCAACAGTTATGAGACGTCTAGGGGGTTGAGAAATAATTACGTGATAGATAAAAGGCGCAGGAAACGAACACTAGAAATTTATTGGTCCTGGATGGATAGATCTGATACATAAGAAAAAGGGGGGGCAAGCAGCCACCGAATTCCACGTCTGGGTTTGTAAGCGGGCAGGAAAAGGTCCAATTGTTATCGGGATTATTTACGAGAATTAATTATAGTTTTTTTTTTTTTTCGTAAGGGGAGATGTGGACGGCGCGGGAAAGGTAAACGATGGGTTAAGGGTGGAAAGAAGCAGATGCCTAATGGAAGAGATCTTTCGAGATAAAATCATGCCTATTAAATAATTTTGAAGGAAGAAAAATAAAGTGGACTCATTATGATAAACTTGTGGGGATTTAGTAATTAGATGGATTTATGTTTTTAACATAACAGACACTATTTTTGCTACATTTTTGATCTAATAAGATCTGAAAAATTTGAAGATATTGGTTTTAGTTACTGAATAGTTGAGGCTAATAAAGACACTTGTAATCACTTTCTTCACAGTTCAATAGCAACAAGAGTTCCTCTTGTACCGCTATTGATAAAGTAAACGAAATGTACAGTTAGCGAATAAAAATAAACTGTGTGATTATTATTACTGTTCATCTTCATGTAACTCAACAATCAATATTAGTTGAGGGTGTTAGTTAGTTTTTCGCCTGAAGAACACAGTGTGTCGAAACAAATGTCGCGAACAACAAAATAAATATTTGAAAGCGTTATCGAAATTCATTTACGAAAAGTCACCAAAGTGATTTTATTTAATTTTATTATCAAACAAATGAAAACCAATTATACCTGATGATAGAACGTAGACGTATTTTTCCTTCCCTAATTTTGAATTTCGTTGAGCGTCTGTATATTTTGGAACTTTTTATCCTTAAAAAATCATTAAAATTCTTTGTTTACTTTTCTATTACAACATATCATAGAACATAAAAACTAATGTTCTATTCCAAAATCCCAATATTATAATTATATGTATATTTTGCAACTTTTTAGTTCTCTAGAAAAATATTTACACTTGATAGAACAACAATTGATATCCTGGGTTTAGTTTTCTTTTAGAGAAAGAAACCAGATTTCCATCTACTAAAACGAAGTTTGGTCGACCACATTTAATTAATTTGTACAAAAAATATGTTTTGATTACGATGAATTAACGAATCATGATAAAGTTTATTTAATTTACCCACAATTATGGAAGCGCAAAACAACAACTTTTGATTTGTTTGTTATTCTAACATAATTTGTTTTCCAGAAGTTTCATGTTTTAATCCACAACTGGAAAATTGAAATAACAGTAAATTAATTATGAATACGTTAATTTACCGTTATTTCAATTTTCCAGTTATATATCTTCACGTTATAGACAAAAAAGTAATGTGAATTGATTAAATTTTATGTAAAATAATTATTAATATATTCTGTTTGCGACAAAATACTTCGCTCATATATCACTGGCCCAAAAGTTTCCAATAAATACCAATTAATTCGTGAAAGCGTTAATGAAGTGGAAGCACCTACATTAACCTGCTTTCACGCGAATTATTAAAAAAAAGATAATAAACAATAATTTATGCACGCGGCTAGTTTTCATACGGTTTACGATTTATGACACAAATTTACTCTTAATATACAAGGACGAAAATTTGATTGATTTTTAATTTAAGGGCCTTGAACCATTTTTTCTACTTAAAACGCAAATACGACAATAAAATAGTGTAATATAAAATTTATTCAGTTTGTTTCCATTCGTTCCCTCGACTATTTGAGTAAAATAATTGAAAATCAAAGACACCTTATTGATTAAATATAAAGTAAGTATATTTGAGTTTGAATCGTTTCTGTTTCTGCTTCGAAAAAGGCTATTGGAAAGTATGGCCACAACTCACGTATTCGAGGAAGAGTATTTTAAGAAAATTTAAACAACTTGCATTTATTGATATTTTTGTCAAAGATTCTTATTCTGGATTAGAGATTACTTAATGCTACCATGGCTTTAATAATTCTATTTTTAAATTTCTCTGATTCTATTCAAGATAAAAATCTTAATATATGTATTATAATGTATTGATCTGCCTAATGAAGCCACCCTGTGGTAAAACATGTTGACCACTGCAACAGTGAAACCCCCTCAACTGTGTTGTTTTATTTCAAACTGTTATGTAGTTTCATTATGTTTCCGCCTCGCCAATTCAATATTTACAGTTTCTGGATGGCTTTTAAAAAGGTAATTTGTGTTAAATACGAATGATTATGTCGACACATTAATTTATTCTATTGTTCTCTTATCGAGAATAATTGGTTCATGATAACGAAAGAAAAAACGTCTTTAATACAACTGTACACTGCACTACGAGCAATCGCTGATCTCATTGCCACTTTCTTGAATCATTTGTTGTAAGTATTCGAAGCAAAATTGTGTTTTTATTTATTTAATTAGCAATATTGTCGTAACTGGAAATGAACCGAAAATAAACCATATAATATAAACAAGTGAAAGAAATACATAAACAAACATTAAACTTATTCTTCTGTCTTATTCTAAAAATTGCTACATGAAATGTATTAAACATTGAACTTTTAAAGATAAACGCTCCATAATTTATTAATTCAAAAGATGTAAGTAAAAGTAGCATAGGAGAAGCATTATGACGTATCCTTAGTGTCAAGTGAGTTTTTTTTTGTTTTAAACACAATGGCCAAGCACATTTAACCCATAACTGCATGATTTTTTAAGATTTTGATTTAATTTTTTTTAGTTTTGAATTTACTTCTAAATCACGGGAAAAATAAAGTTTTGCATCAGCAGAAGAATTAATACCGAAGAGAGGACCTTCGGTATTAATAATGTTCCCATTTTACACAATGTTTTCCTTAACTAAATCTGAAATGGAACCACAGGATAGAAATAAAAAGCGTTACAGAACTGAGAAGGTTTAATTAATTATTGGTGTATACTTTGCGTCTGTTTGAATTCGATTAGATATAATACGAGGGTAGATTGAAAAGTTTCCGGAATGGGCAAGAGATGGCGCGCGTATCGTGAAATTGTTATGATGGTTGTCAAGGCTAACCTATTTTAGGTAAGCTGTCAAATTTTCAGACATGTGCGTCGTTCCGTTTTTGTTTACTAGGATATCTTGTAAAGCAAGTCAGGCACTTTTGCAAAAATGGATAAAAACGAATTTCGTGCAGTCATGAAACATTTCTGGATGGATGGGAAAAAGGCGACGGAGATACGAGCCGCAATATGAACGCCCAATAATATTTTGATGAAGGATTAGAACCCGATTTTCTTCCGTTTTTTAGCAGTTGAAAGACTCACATTTTTCCAATAAATCGCTGTAATATTGTCCCGTGATAGTTCTTCCCTTCTGCAAAAAGTCGATGTGTATCACACCTTGCGAATCCCAAAAAACGGTGGCCATGACCTTTCCAGCCGATGGGACAGTCTTAGCCTTCTTCGGAGCAGATTCGCCTGGAGAAATCCACTGTTTCGACTGCTGCTTGGTTTCTGGTGTGTAGTGGTGGATCCATGTTTCGTCCACGGTCACGAATCGGCGAAAAAAATCCGTTGGATTACGCTTTAACAAGGCCAAACACTCTTTCGAAGTGGTCACACGATTTCGCTTGTTGTTCATAGTCAGCAAACGCGGCACCCATCCCGCCGACTGCTTCCTCATGCCCAAATGTTCGTGCACGATATTTTGCACACGTTCATATGAGATGCCCGTGGTCTATATTATTTCGCGCAATTTCACTCGTCGATCAGCCAACACGAGATCATGGATTTTGTCGACCATTTCTTCATTTGTGGCCGTTTTTGGACGTCCACTGCGTGGTTCATCCTTGATGCTCGTACGGCCACGTTTGAACTCGCTCACCCAGAAACTAATAGTCGAAAATGAAGGTGTGGATGTGCCATGAACTTTCTGCAAAATATCTCGTATCTCCGTCGCCTTTTTCCCATCCATCCAGAAATGTTTGATGACTGCACGAAATTCGTTTTTATTCATTTTTGCAAAAGTGCCTGACTTGCTTTACCAGATATCCTAGTAAACAAAAACGGAACGACGCACGTGTCTGAAAATTTGACAGCTTACCTAAAATAGGTTAGCCTTGACAACCATCATAACAATTTCACGATACGCGCGCCATCTCTTGCCCATTCCGGAAACTTTTCAATCTACCCTGGTATATGGAGTAGAGAGAGTCAGGAATAATCGACGTATGGCAAGAAGAGACCAGTACTAGATCAATTGTCGATGTGGTTAACTCAATATCGAAAGAAACGTTTGGAGTAGTGGAAGTTGCAATTGAACTGGAACCTTGGTTGGTTTAGTGATAGATCCCAATTCTGTTTAGGGATGCATGATGGGCGTGTGAAGGTCAGGCGAAGACTTAGGGAACATCGCAACATAAAAGTTTCTGTTGCATCAAAATTTGTGAGGTGTATAGTATATGGTTCTATAACATATGGAAGTAGATCTCGTTTGGTATTTTGATAAAGGGATAGAACCCGATTTTCTTCCGTTTTTTTAGCAGTTGAAAGACCCACATTTCACCAATGCCCGTCTCCATATTGCAAGAGTTTCTATGGACCTATTTGCGGAGGAAAATTTTTATCGGTGTCAGTAACGTTGATTTGGGTTTAAGAACATTTGACCATTAGTTCATTTAAATGATAGAATCTGCAAATTCCGTTAAATCTAGTGATCAATATCAGTCACGCAAGTATTATAATAGTAGTGTTGGTGATATTTTCCTAATACCAAGTGACGTTGGTTTTGGTTTGTGCAGAATTAACCATTGGTACGTTACAACCATCAAGTTAATTGAAATAACCTTATTATAAACCTATATTTTAAATAGTATAGTAAGACATAATAAAATATATTTTAATTATTGAATAACAATTACCAATGCAGAAAAATCTACATATAATTCCTAAAAGGGCAAGGGTTTTCGTGTAAAATAACCAGCGACCTATTTTAAAAAGGATGTCACCGTTTCCTTTTTTCTTTGAAATGTCATGATTAATAAGCTCGGTACAAATGTTCAAAAACTCGATAACATAAACGTGCACGAGAATGCGATGCGAATTTCAAAAGGTGCACAAATATAAAGAAGGGACCCCGTGTGCGTACGTTGGGAGAATGTGTCGTAATAAATTGTTAACAACATTAATCACTAACTGAATGCAAGTGGAGAGAGAGAGAGAGAAAGCAGCAAGTAAACGAATTACATAATTAACGACGCAAAGACAACGGTGGTGCAGATGTCTGTGGCGTGTAAACTACGCTAGGCATGTGCACATAACTGAATAAATGAGCTAGACGTGCACCTTGAATTGCGATTCAAATAATATAATGAATAGGTAATTAAACTATATACATGTATCCTGTCGGAATGTAATTTAAATCGAATGGCTTCATAAAATTGAATGCCTCTAACTGAAAGAATTGCATTTATTTAACTATCTCTTTTTATGTCATCAGTAGATTCATAATGATATCACTCTTCTAGTCCTTCTGGATATCCTTTAATTTCACTATATTATCACTTTTTAACAGTGGTTCTTTGTTGTTGCGTAGTATCTAGAATTAGGAATCGGAATTTACAAAATAAGGCATTTGATTCAAAGTGTAATGAGCCTAGAAGAGTTTTTGTCAATCTCTTCCATGACTTCAAAATTTGTAGAAGAGGCAGGTAGCTTTTGGAATCTGCATCCATTCTTCTTGGTCCTTTGAATTTTTGAATATACATTGTCCAATACAAGATATTTTACTTTTTCATAATTGTATTAAATATTGTTCCATTTCATAAGTAGTTTCAAAATGGAATTATTCACCTGGCCCTTATGGATTTCCTTTATTTTTCCTTTATTGTCATTTTCAATAGCTATTCGCCGTAGTTCATCCTTTTATTTAGAAGACCAACTCAGTGGCTACTGTCAAATTCAAATTTCTAGAGCCTTTGTAACCATTTTGCAACTTGTACATTAGAAACAATTTAAGAGCTGCATGGGCGATTCTTGACTATAATAAAAATGCTTTCGCGTAGAAATTACGCTCTAGATTTGAAAAGGTTTTACTAAACCAGTATGTTATTTGTCTTTATATACAAGCCACTTGACCCATCTTTGATTAACCATTAATTAATAACTTTCTATTGTATTATTCGATTTTTTGTTGGTGCTTCTAAGAGTAAACACAATAAACTTAATTTACATGTAGATTAAATAAATTTTTCCCATTAGTTACTATTGCAAATATTTTATTGAAAAGTCCTATTTTAAGAAGGATTTACTCGGGTTTATGCAAACATTATTTACAATTTCCAGATAAGTAAGTAAACACATAAGGCATTATGGTAGAAGAGATTAAAACATATATAAGATTTGCTGGAAAAAGATAATGACCCTTAATCCTTCGTGGTGCGTATACGCACCGTTGGCCGAAGGAGGTATACCTGCTATATATAAGGATCGACATTTTTGCATACTGTTCATTGTAATTTGTATTCTTATTTCGCAAAATACATCAGTGAAATTAGTGAAGATATTATTATGTCTAAATTTAAGAAAACAATAATAATAAGAGGTTTATGCAGTTCGGTTTATTTTCCCAGAACCTTGCCATAGATGAGCAAATGGTTCCATACTTTGGACGGCACTCGTGCAAGATGTACTTCAAAGGAAAACCAGTACGATTCGGCTTCAAATTGTGGTGCCTGTGTTCTTCGGATGGCTACCTTTTTCAATTCATTCCCTACGGATGAGCAACAGCAGAAAAGACGAATTTGGTTTAGGAGGGAAAGTTGTACTGTATTTGCTATTTACTATTAGTGGAGTCTCTAGAAAACCACAACATATTTTTTGATAATTTCTTTACCTCATACAAATTGATGAAGGAACTATCAAGAAGGGGATATTTTGCTACGAGGACAATCAGGGATAATCACATTGCAAAATGTACAATAAAGGCAATAAAAGTTATCCATAAAGATTCTCGCTGCAGTTATGATTGTGCACAAGATGCAACTACAGGGATTGTTGTCACAAGATGGAACGACAATTCGGTAATAACACTTGCCAGTAACATCGACGGAGTAATGCCAATACAACAAGCAAAAAGGTATGACAAGAAACAAAAAAAGGAAGTCAATATCCTACAGCCGAAAGTGATTACAGAATATAGCAAATTCATAGGTGGCGTGGATTTCCACGACAATGGAGTGGCGAATTACCGCATCAAGTGTCACGGCAAGAAATGGTGGTGGCCGCTGTTTACTACTACAATAAACAGCATGCTGGTAATCAGTTGGAAGATTAGCCAACGGAAGCAAAATTAGTCAACTGGATTTTTGATCTCATATTGTTACAAGGCTCTTGGCAGTGGAAGATCCATCATTTGTAACGGTAGCAGTGCCATTGGAAGTGCGCAAGGATAATGTTGGACATGTAATTATTGTGCATTAAACGAAAAAGCTGCTAAGATGTAAACTGTGCCAATCAAACACAATTTATATGTGCAAAAAATGTAATGTGCATCTGCACTCAGAATGTTTTAACAAATATCATATTTAATTTTATATACCCCTATTCGCCAACGGTGCGTATACGCACCACTCAAATTTTTGTAAAGCAATTTTTTTTTTGAAAATTTTTTATTAAAACTTTCTTGATGAACACCATTCTAATGCGTTTTATTTAAAACAAATCTAAAATATCATCTATTTCTATGCTTGGCCAAAGATGGGTTAAGAACAGTGTAGTTAATTTTTGATAACAAATCTTTCACTTTGCTTGTGAGGCAGAAATTATACTCTTATTTTGACAAGATCTTACTAAAATAGCTGTTAGCCTTTGCTTGCAGCCTACTAGCATATTGTAGGTACAGGGTGACTGATGAAAAACCTTTGGTGCTGTATCTGGCTTATTTTTTATCCGATTTTAATAAATAAAACATCAAATTAAATGATTTTTAAAAGACTTTAATATGAACTGTACTGATATTTTTTCTTGCATCCAGTTTTTGACAAAAGACGATCACCTTTTTTTTCAAATTATATATATTTTGTACTGATCCGCAAGAAGATTTTTTTCTGAATCTAAATTTGTAAACGATTTTATCCATTCATCAAACCAAAGTCGAGAAATTAAGGAAAAAAAAAAATTAAAAATCAAATACCCATAGTAAACAATATACAGAGCCTATTCCAAATGTCAAAAGTGACAGTGTCAGTCATTGGTACAATACTGCAATGATTTTTAATAATTTCATAATAAAAATGTTGCAAGATTTCAAAAACTGAAAAACGATTTCTGTAGAAGCACAAAATTCTAGTACAGTGTTTGAAATATTGCAACATTTTAATTATGAAATAATTAAAAATCGTTGCAGTATTGTATCAATGGCTGTCACTGTCACTTTTGACATTTAAAATAGGGTCTGTATATTGTTTACAATGGATACTTGACTTTTTATTTATTTTTTTAATCCTCAATTTCTCGACTTAAGTTTGATGTATGGATAAATTTGTCTACAATTTTATATTCAGAAAAAAAATCTCCTTGCGAATCAATAAAAATATATATACAGTGCAATTTAAAAAAAAATGTTGATCGTATTTTGCCAAAAACTGGGTGCGAAAAAAAATAACAGTTCAGATCCTCTTAAAGTCTTTTAAAAATGGTTTAATTTGATGTTTTATTTATTAAAATCGGATAAAAAATAAGCGAGATACAGCACCAAAGGTTTTTCGTCAGTCACCCTGTATACATCAGGAATTTATTATCTGGTAAGGATTAACCTAAGACTGATGGGGTAATTGGTGCATACTTTAGTTTTAAAAGACCTTCTAACATTTCTCGTTCCATCGACACTTTTTTTTTGCAAATATCACGAAATATTATTTATGTAAGGTATACTACAAGTTAGAGTTCACTTTCTTCACAAAGCCTAAATTCAAAAAACGTGTTCTTCCATTTTGTTTATATTCACTCACATGTATTTACAGTGTTCAACAGAAAATATATACATATAAAAAATAATACAAATTTTGTCATCGAACTAAAGTAAAGGAGTACATATGCAATAAATGTTTAAATTAACTTCATATTTTCTTTGCTTCGCTATACCAAATTAAATGATAGAATATTATATTATATACCTATAATAAACCTGTCAGACTAGAGAGAATGGTTGTGACCGTTACTATATGGTAATCTCTAATTACACTGAATTGATAATGATAGTAAAAATGTTATATAACATATAAAGTCAATTAAGACAAGGCCATTATTGTCATTATCAATTAAATTATAAATTGATGAAACTACGAATTTACCAATTTTTGAGAGAGCGACAGGTACAGCTAGTTGTTTGTGAATTATTAAGGACTGTACCAGATTAAAGAGTGGCGAAAACGTTAATCCGCTTTGCCCATTAGGAAGATTTACTGACGTATAATGACTCGGTTTAAAAATTTCTAATAACTCCAGGAGATTAAGCTTAGTGCCTTTGTTGCAGTTATACAAGATTTTGCGATAACTTATGTCTGGAGGTTGATGACTGTATTCTAAACAATGATTTGAAAATAACCTGGAGTCTTTATTGAGACGATAAGCACGAAAATGCCCGGAAAACGTCCTGTTTGACCTAGATATACGTTTTTGCAGTCTGAACAACGAATCTCCTATACGTCGGATTTTGTCTTAATCAATTGATATTTCTTTGATAAATATTAAATAAAGCCACAAACATTTTATTTTATATTTTGTTTACTCAAAATATACATATGCATACAAATATAACTTACGTTGTGCTGATATTTTTGCGAGTTACACCTCGATTTCGTTTCAATTAAATTTTATCGAATTCCACGCCTTTCCATTAATTAAAAAACATACAATTTATTTTACACGTACTTGAACGTTTCAACTTTAATTTAGTAGAAAATTGCCTTCACAGGTACGAACTTAAAGGGCTGATATTAAAGTTGATGAGCATTCAAATCAACCATTTTTTCCAAATAATATTACCAAGAAGTATTTAAATAAACATTGTAGTTTTTTATCGTAGATCACGGGAATTTATAAACTAAAATTAATTGCAAATTTTTGGTAACATAATGGAACAGAATTTTCATCTTAAAATTCTTACTAAGAATTTAAACTTACTTCAAAATTATATTATTAAAGACATCATTTTAGCATGTAAAATCTAACCTTAAGAGTAGTATTTTCTGTACGCACCCATCATTGAATATACCGATTAACAATTATTGATTAAATATCAAAATCACCAAATGTAAAGATTTTCATTTTATTACACATACAATTTATTTCCCATATTTTAAATGAAAACTTAGTTTAAGCGGAAACAAATGTATGCAAATGCCGGTGCACATTTCTATCTGAAACGGTTTCGAGGCCAAATATTTGAACATCCTACATTGCACTTCTAAGACCTCAGTTATGTAACGCTGCCATTTGAAACGAATACATCATCCTCATCCTGTCCCCAAAACAATACTCGCAAATAAGTGCAATTACCTAATTAGCAACAAGCAAGTATGAAACATTTTTAAAACGGTCTATTTTTAACAAATGTAATTGGCCGATTTTTTAGAAAATAATATAATGAGGCAGTTGCCAGGTGGGGCCGGTGGTATTAATATCCTTTTTTGTGCTGCCAGTTTTTTTTTTATTTACGAAATGACATTTTCTCGAGTAACCACCAAGAGGGCCATTGTGAGCCCTCCTCACGGTTTGGGGTTTTAAGATTTTAAGGAGGGGCGGAAGCTGTTGTTACCCCTTACCCTCAGCCCTCAGACAAAGATCAATGATACGTCCCCTCAAGTTATAGGTGTACAAATTTACACAATAAAAAGGCCCTCTGCGAGACTGGAATCTGGGATGCGATTCGATACGACCGCCCAGTAATCCTCATCACGTTTCCGTTATACGGGAAAAAAGGATGGAGGCGATCGATGGCAGTTTTCACTAAAGTCCGTGCGGCACATTAGTTAGATACGCGATTTTACCATTGAGAGAACGCCGTTTTTTTTCGAACCAGTGTAACGAGTACATATCATTGAACTGTAAAGTGATTAATTAGAAGTAGTAATCGCTTTAATTACCGTTGTGCCGTACACTATGTATAAGTCGCAACGAAGTCCGTTTCTTTATAGCCAATGGTGTTATGTAGCGTCTGTTTCATCTATTACATACATTAAATTAATAAAGAAAACAAAATGAATTGATTAATAACATGTAATAGTAATAAACCAAAAATAACCCAAAACCTAATGAAAAACATTTAGGGTTTAAATTTTGATTTAATGAGGCCGCTTTTTATTCTTTAGATTTTTCGATATTTGGAAAAAATATAAAAAGGAAAAAGCAGGTCAATAATGATCCCTAAAAATAACCCAATAAAGAGTTACGGTTCATTTTCTGTGTTAAACCTATACGTTATTTTAAAATATAATTCCAAATCGCCAGTAAAAGATGAGCTGCCCCATCTTGTTAGAAGCAGCTTTGTAACATTTTGATAGGAAATTACCTTTCTGTTTGACAGTGTAAGAATTCAATACTTCAAGATACGAGTTGAAGATTACCTAGAATGAACCCCACCTAATTTTTGCGTGCCTTAATTATATGTAAATATTATTTATGTTATTACTTTTGACCTCCTCATTCGAAGTAAAAGTTTTATCACGTAAAAAAAAGATGTAGATGATAATAAGAATATGATCATGCAGAAGTATATTCTATCCAAGCTGTACTAAACTTGTACAATTGAAACATTCTATTGATCAATTCTTGCCTTTTCTGTTTAAGTGAATCATTTAAATTGTCCACCTTTATTACTACATGATCGCTTGCGTTCAACATTATTATAAACAGCTCATTTATCGTCTCCAGTAATAATGCGCTTCAAGTCATTTGAGAATAAAATCATAGACATCAACGCAGTCATATTTTTTCTGTCGAGCTTTGAGCTAAAACTTAGAAGTTTTATATAATCATGAACGTTCAAATATGATAAATTTAATCTCTCACGAGTTGTTATTATTCATTGGTTTGCAACATCAGCTGGTCCGAATGTAGTTCATCTTCAACATAATTTTGTTTTCGATGTACGAAACCTTAGCTGAACGGTAAATCTGCTATTTTTTAAAATTTATGCATTTACAGGCTTTTAATTCTATCAATGTTTTCGTGCGTCCTATCTTTATTATCAACAATAATCGTGGAGCTGAGAATTATTTCCGTGGAACGCTGAGGTGCGTTGATTGTACTCACAACATGTTTTAGAGAGGGCGCTGTTGTCAGCATCCAGTTCCTATGCAGACTTTTAAGGTTAGCTCTGTTCTTATCTCTGTGGTACATGTACACCTTATTAAAAAGATAATAGTGTGAGATAAACAAAATAACCAATAATATATTACATCTTATTTTTCAGAAAATTTTTCGCTTTTGGTTAGGTTTAAAAAAAAATGTATTGCTAATTTTTCAGAGTTAAAACTAGACTTTTAGACTAGAATTGTTTAATATATAAACTACTAATTCTTGACGCGTATAATGTTTTTTTTTTTGGAATTAGAATGGTGATCTGGTAGTGAAAGAGATAAATCAGATTTTGAACAAGTAAAAACTGTTTTCAATATATTTGTTGATGTATTATGGTATGTCTTTTTTAAGTTAAGGTTAACCTTAGTTGCATTTGTAATGTTATTATCCTTTGAGACAAGTTTACGAAAGTATAAAATTTATTTAAAAAGCTAAATTAGATCAGATAGATAACATATTGGGAAAATGCATGGGTGGTCTGAATTAATATAATTAATTTAGCTCTCCTCTCTCTCCGTCATAAAAGAGTATACCTGTATGTAGTACAGTTTTGTTTACAGTTAAATCCGCTATTACGTGTTTTTTAAGTAGAATAATTTATACACTTGGGCAATAATTAAAATATTCTTAAAATTGGAGACATATTTTTCTGTTTATAAAGTGAATGCTTTCACTTATTAAAATATTACATAAAATCTCGTGTACGCGTTTAAAATACAGTCGATTCTGTTTATAGTGAAACTCTATATAGTGAAAAACTCTTTATAGTGCAATTTTGCCAAGCCCTACAATATTTTAATGAAATTTCATATAAAAATGCCCTGCATATAGTGAATCTGTATAATAGGAACACTCTATTTTTATCGGAATTTCATATAAATTTTTATGCATTTATTGAGATTTTAGCTGCTAAATGCGAGAATTTTGTTGAGCAACAATTAATTTTAGAAGTAATGTTCAAAATAAAATAACTGATTATTTTTCCTAGTACATCATATGTATGTTATTTAGCAATTTCTCAAGACTACGCAAATTTTAAATGATCATATACAGGGTTACTGGCGAAAAACCTTTGGTGCTGTATCTCGCTTATTTTTGATCCGATTTGAATAAATAAAACATCAAATAAATGATTTTTAAAAGACTTTAATATGAACTGTACTGATATTTTTTCTTGCATCCAGTTTTTGACAAAAGACGATCAACTTTTTTTTTCAAATTGCACTGTATATATATTTTGTACTGATCCGCAAGGAGATTTTTTTCTGAATCTAAATTTGTAAACGATTTTATCCATTCATCAAACCAAAGTCGAGAAATTGAGGATTAAAAAAAAAATTAAAAATCAAATACCCATAGTAAACAATATACAGAGCCTATTGCAAATGTCAAAAGTGACAGTGTCAGTCATTGGTACAATACTGCAATGATTTTTAATAATTTCATAATAAAAATGTTGCAAGATTTCAAAAACTGAAAAACCATTTCTGTAGAAGCACAAAATTCTAGTACAGTGTTTGAAATATTGCAACATTTTAATTATGAAATAATTAAAAATCGTTGCAGTATTGTGGCTGTCACTGTCACTTTTGGCATTTAAAATAGGGTCTGTATATTGTTTACAATGGATACTTGACTTTTTATTTATTTTTTTAATCCTCAATTTCTCGACTTAAGTTTGATGTATGGATAAATTTGTCTACAATTTTATATTCAGAAAAAAAATCTCCTTGCGAATCAATAAAAATATATATACAGTGCAATTTAAAAAAAAATGTTGATCGTATTTTGTCAAAAACTGGGTGTGAGAAAAAATAACAGTTCAGATGCTATTAAAGTCTTTTAAAAATGGTTTAATTTGATGTTTTATTTATTAAAATCGGATAAAAAATAAGCGAGATACAGCACCAAAGGTTTTTCGTCAGTCACCCTGTATATGTATGTATGTATTAACAGATTTTGTATTAATACGTCACTCAATAAGTCCCAGTTCTGACGCATATGGAAACATTGTTGACAGACCCATGTGATTTCCGGGTAGTACTAATCTTCAAACAGTACGTTTCACAGTCATTTTAGTTACCACGGTTTTTAATTTTTACGACAATTGATAGAAAGGAATTTCGTTTGTTGATTAAACATTGTTTTTAGATGGGGAAAAATACTGTTGGAGCTAAACAGTTACTTGATAAAGATTTTGGGAACTCTGCACCAGTGAAATCAACTATTATTAACTGGTATGCTTTAAACCCGGTTGTACATGCACTGATGATGGTGAACGCTCTAGTTGCACAAAATCGGCAGTTGTTCCAGAAAACATAAAAAAATGCCCACAAAAGAGTTTTAAAAGACCGTAACATGAAGTTCTGTGAGATAGCTGACACCTTGTATATATCAGAAGGTAGTGTCTTTGCAATTTTAGATGAAAATGTAGGAATGACCAAGTTGTTTGTGAAGTGGTTGCCGCCTTTTCTTATACCGAACCAGAAACAACAACTCATCGAGGATTCAAAGCGCTGTTTGAAGCTGTTCAAGTAAAATAAAAAGATGTTGGATGCTTGAAGCCATAACTTTGTGATACATCTTGAATCAGGAACTTTATCAAATGATAAATAAAACTTACTTACTTAATATCACACACGTGTGTGATATTAACAAAGTTCCTAAAATAAAAAGGATTTCTTGCGTCTGTATGTAACAATAGATGAAGTATGGATTCACTACTATACGCCTGAATCATAGAGATCGTTAGTTGAGTGGACAACAGTCATCCAAAAATGATTTTCAAAGTTCGATATCTCTAAAACGGTCAAGTTTAGCTTTATGATGTGCTATAGAATTTTGCTTAGAATTTCGAGATGAATTGAAATATGGAATAATATTCAGAGTGTTAAATTCGTTTCGTCCTGACTTTTTAACTGATCCTGTGTACTTAATTTGTCATCATTGTAATGGTTTTTGAAAAACGCTAAAACTTTTGTATCTTAACATTTTTCGCTAGTTATCTTAGTTTAGGAGATATTCGACCGTTTCCATACATATCAGCGACCCTGTATAAGAATTTAAACAAGGACGCCAAAAATAAATTCTTTTTACACATGTTCAAATGGGAATATGAAATGAATACGTCAAAATTTGTGTTAACTAAGCATCATATGCAAGAGATTTGGTTGTGTTTTTAATTGGTAGAAAAGTGCGACTGAAGCGTACGAATACTTGTCGAAGAATATTATGACAATGCTTTTATAAATGGTTTCGAACTTTCAAGAACGGCCATCAGTGTTAAAGACAGGCCTCGATCTAGACAGCCAAAAATATTCAAAGGCAACGATTTGAAGGCTTTATTCGATGAAGATTCGAGTCAAAGAGCTTACAGATTCATTCATTCACATAGGACAATTTGATATCTTATAAACTAAAATCGAAAGCAACTGAGGCCACAAAGAAAACTCTGACAAGCCCAATAAAAAAAAATACTACATACAGTTAGTAATAGTAACAACGTTATTCTTATGTTTGAAAAAGATTTTTAAAAAAATATTCAAAACTTGCGAGCAAATGAGGTCACAAAGAAAAATAATTTTTATATACAAGTCCGGTAAGCCCAATAAAAACACACTACATCCAGATAACGTTATTCTTTTGTATGTCAAAATCATAAAAATATATTCAAAAACGCTCAAGTTGATATTTTTTTACCGCACTCACCGTATTCGCTGGACATTGCTCTTTTTAATTACTTGTTCTTCGGATAAATGCAAGATAAGTTGTTTCATTTGTTTCGCAAAAGTCCGAAATTGATTGCTACCTTTGCCACAAAAGATGGGACATTTTTTTCCAAGATGGAATTCAAAAATTGTCTTTATTCATTCATTCAACCTATATCAATCCATTTATTCATCTACCCATTCATTTATTTATTCAATCAATTATTAATTAGTTCCTAAATATATTATTATTCATTCGGTTATTCTTTTATACATTCATTCTTAAATTAATGTGGACGAGGAAAAGCAGCCAGCAGTGACCAATAATTTTATTATCTGTTTATTCGTTTTGCTCTAAGATAAATGTATTTTTGACTACAAAAAAAACTAACGAAACTAATTTGTACTTTCAATATTTCATATTATGCAACATTGATTAAGAATGTTCTATAAAAAAGAGAATAGTTGGATGTGAACCACACAGTATCTTGTTTGTTATAAAAAGTAGTTTTCTTAAAACCAATAGAGAAAGGTGTGTTCAAAAAACTTGCAGCTGCAACTGTCATCAACAAAATTAAAATATTGTGATAATAATAGGTGATTCAATTAAAATTGTGATAATACTTGAAAGCAGTGTGTGCTTGATAGTATTTAATCTAAATCTGAAATAATTTTCAACACATTGGCTACCAAATGCTTTTACTCTTAACATAAAATTAAAAAGAGTCTCTCGTACATGAATATTTAAAAACATCGCAAAGTTAAGATCTTAATATTGAAGATGGATTTTCAACGCCTAAGTGACTCAACAAACAATCAATATCGCAAAGGTTTATATAAAAATTTTAATTAATCTTATAAACACCAACCTAAAACGAATTGTCTTACATGTATACTTAAAATGCAAGAAAGGTTCTGATTGGCCAAACAAAAAATGGTCTAAAGACTTTTACTCTACAAATCATAAACCTTTCTGGGATGTATTATGCAGGTTATCCAGTAGTACACATAGGAGAGTTAACAATTAAAGAAGAGAAGTGTACACTCAATTTCATATGAAATGCACCATCTAGAAAGAGTAATACGATTGAAAATAATTGTTTATTCGTTGATACAAAATGATTAAACTATCAAAAGAAAAAAAATTAATTTACAGAAAAAAAAATTACAGTTACATCACCTCGCACAGCAATGCAAGATGTTACCCTTCTAAGCATACTTAGAATCAAATGATCTATATCTGCTTGAGATATTTAATTCCAAGCAACTTCTAATTAAAGTCTCAAATCATCATATATGGGCAACCTGCTACGCTTAATAATATTATTTATCGCACTGACTCTACAGAAAACACTATATGTGTGCTAAATCTTTAATTTTTTGTGCGTTATTTGAAATTTCTCTCGCGAGCATAATTGAAGCCGATGGAGAGACGGAGGTTGCCCATATATGATATAAGTTGTCAGGAGGTCTGGGGGCATGTTGCGAACTCTTTTACCCATGATGTCCCAAACATGCTCAATGGGGAAACCTTGCTGCGTGCGTGTCTAGCGTTATCTTGATAGAAAACCCCATTAGGTAGCATCTGCATAAATGGCACCGCGACGGGATCTAAGACATGTATCGACGAGCGTTTAATGTACCTGAAATGAACACCAAAGGTGATTTTTGTCCCAAACTGATTGCACCCCCACACCATGACACCCGGTGTTAAAACTGTATGACGTCTTTCAACAAACTCTAAATTTCTTCGTTCTCCTAGATATCGACGCACCCTTCTACGTCCATCATTCTTCCATAAACAAAATCTGGATTCGCCGCTAAACGCAATGTTGTTCCATTCTTCAACCCAACCCTACCGCTCTTGACACCAGACCAGGCGAGCAGCTTTCTGAGGTGGGGTTTGTGGAAGACGTCTAAATGGATGATAAGAATGGAGGCCAAAGGACGCAATTCGTCGATAAATGGTCGCCATTGAAATCTGACGATTTACAGCACTTATACAATCTATGGCAACATACTTAGTTGTTTGAAATTGGTTCTGTGTGGTGATTCGTTTCAGAAGCCGATCTTCACGGGCGTTGCTAAGTCGAGGAGGTCTTCCAGCCGAAAGATGCCGCTGAATACCTTCTTCTGGCCAGGAAAACCATATTCTGGCCACAGTTGTGTGATCTCAAATCATTCTTCTGCCAATTTCGCGGAACCATAAACCTTCTTCTTTCATGCTGTTAATTCGACCCCTATCCAACACCGAAGTTTGGGGAATATTTAGGTGTTGTCTTACTCTGGGCATTATGAACTGTCACTGTGACAACTTCAGAATAAAACTGCTGATAAATTCTAAGTAAATATTCTTCAATGCCGACATAAAAAGTTGTGAAATTTTAAGATAACCATGACGGAAAAACCTCAACGGTTCAACTATTTTATTTAGAATTTGATAATTTTATACCAACGAATAAACAATTATTTTCAACAAGTTTTGAATCAGTTGAATGATTCTTTCTGGGCGGTGCATTTCATATGAAAGTGAGTGTATTTTTCTTCATCGAGCACTTTTTCAACGCCAATCAGATGAACTCAAAACTTTCTAGCATTTGCAAGCAACCATACAAAAATACTTATACATTTCTGTATTTTCTCTACGTGTGTAGCAATTTATTGAAACTTGCGCGTTTAAATTGTGATTTGCTGCTATTTGTTATTAAAAGTTGAAATAAAGAGTAAAATAAAGTTGAAAATTCGACCAGAACTAAATGATTTGCTTGGCTACTATTTTCTTATCGCCCTAAAAAAAATTAGGTTTTATTTACGAAAAGCGTTAATAACAAGTTTTCGTTATAAACCAAGCATCGAAAGATTTTTTAAGAGTCTCTTGAATGATAGTGATTTTTATTACAAATATGGCTATTTATAAAAATGATTATAATTTATTACATCATTCATCACGACCTTGTATTTAGATATTCTGTTAATTTTAATTTTTAGTACAAATATAGCGGAAGTATGAAAGTACTTTTATTTACTCTTTACAAATATAGCTATTTCTAAAAATGATTATATTTTATACTCCATTCATCATAACCTTGTATTTCAATGTTCTAGTGATTTTGCCAAACCCTCCGCCAATTATATAATTGATTAGAATTACCTTAACGATCTAGAGAGCAACGATGCAACATTTCAGCCGAATCACCTGTAAGAAATAAACGAAATTATTAAACAAATTGTAATTTAGATTTTAATGTTGATTATAATAAAATTTTGATAAATAATACAAATAGTACAAGAAAATTATAAATATATATATATATATATATATATATATATATATATATATATATATATATATATATTTGTATATAAAATTTAAAAAAAAAACAGCCAATAACTGTTCTTCCGAAGTAAAGTTATCGTGTTATTTCATCATATTTAAGATTAAGCACGAAGGCAAATGACTTCACAAATATTTAATAGTGTGCATTTACTGCATACTATAAAACAGGATGATTTATATAAATTAATATATTTATTGAAATAAATGTCACACTGACACAAGATAGTAAAATAGTAGAGGTCTTTAAAATCAATTTTCTAACGTATTAAATTATTCAAATTTTATTTAAAAAATCAGTAATTTCCACAAACAATTGGTAATTCCAGAAGCGTCCAAGATGCAATTAAGTCTGAAATGGGTAAATCATTTTCCTTGCATAAATTGCTTGATTTGTTTGTTCAATGATATATCACAAGGTAACAACTTATTCATTGAAAAGGTAACCAATTATGGTTTCAACATATAAAATAAATTAAATATTAATGCATCGATGCAACACTGCTGAATAATAAAACATATTATTGGTAAATTATCAATTTCTCTCAGTATTATTGCACCGTTGTCTTACATTACTGTAAGAAACGGTGCTGTTTTCTCTTAAGAAATAATAACTGATCCTCGGAGAAATTAATATTTCACAATCATATATTTTAAGATGAAGATTTCTTAATATTTAAAAGCTTGACTGATTATATGTTTCTTATTTATATTTCATTTCATTCTCGTGTCTATTTCTATTGTTTTGCATAATTAATTTTAATGTGGGGTCACTCATCATCGCGAACCAAATAAAAATAATTATTAGATTAATTATAGGCTTAGCCCTATTAATCGTTACTGTTATACAATTATTTTTTATACAAACGTATTTTGTTATTAAAGTAACCATACAATAGAAAACATTTCATTGAGTGTTTCTTGCAATATTGGAATTTTGCATAATTATTGAGTTTATGATTCTATTGTATTCAAAGAAGTAACTGTATTATTTTGTTTAGTATATTAATTATTCAATTAATTCTTAATCAACCCTAGTAGACCACCCAAATTCATTTACTGCTAGTTGATACAGTAAGTGGCTCAGGGGTTGGGTCCAGCATATTCTGACCAAAATATAAAAGAAATCCACCATATAAAGGATGTCCAAACAAGAGCGCCGGATTTAAATTTGCCACCGTTTTGTTAAGACGAGTTATACGGTGAATTTTTCACAGTTGTCACGTAGTTGACATGTTTTTCCAACAAGACGGTGCGATCTGCCACACTGCACGTGAAACAATGATGTTACTGCAGACCAAGTTTCCAGGCCGAGTCATTTCTCGATTTACCGATCAACATTGGCCACCAAGATCGTGCGATCTAACGCGGTGGACTTTTCTCTTTGGGGCTATGTGAAGGAAGAGGTGTATGGGAATGAGCCTGAAACAGCAGGAAATACTGCGCGTTATTGGTGAAATACAGCCACATTTATGCGAAAACGTTATTCAAAATTTCAACAAAAGCCACCATGTCTCCTCTGGCACAGGGTTACCAAAGGTGTTACATGGTGATCCTTTGCCTGATGTTTGATGGGAACTATTTTTCTTTATGTTGAAATAAAAATATTTGCTTAATTAAAAAAATAAATGTGTTTTTCTTTAAAATTAAATCCGACGCTCTTATTGAGACATCCTTTATAACTTATTGTTGCAATAACTGTCTCAATACAAAAAGGATTTTTGATACCTTTGGTTTCTTGAAATAAAAAAAATAAAGACCTATAATTATCAAAAAAACGGAAAAGTATATACCTCCTTTCAAATGAATTCAAACCAAGAACAGTTTACATTACAAAAAAACATCTGGACAAATAGTACAGTAAATAAAACTTTATACTTTAAAGAATTTAGTTATTTTAGCAACAATTTTTGGGAAACATTGTGGCTACTTAAATGGGAAATACAAATCTCCGTCATCAATTGTTGCGAAAAATAAAAGACGACATAATTCTTTGAAAGTTGCAAGTGTTATTTATAAAATCTTAAATATAGATGTTAAATGGACTTTCAACAATTAACAGCTGAAGCTATCAAATTGTTCAACTGTAATTATTTACTGAGAACAAACAATTGTATCAAATCTATATTTAAAAATTTTCTAGCAATTGTCTAAACAAAATATGTAACCCTATAATAGAAATGGGAGGAGGATGGGAGGTATTGCTACCCGATAATACAGATTTTTTTATTATTCGGTTAGCTTCAGCATTTTGAATTTGTATAAAAGAAGCACTGATCAGAGGAATGGTTGCGCCCTTTACTACGTAGTAATTCAACACTAAATCAAAATCTGATTCCAGTAAAACTCCATCTCCTAAAATTTGATTCATAAGCGAATTGATTTTTATTACATTATTTTGGTATCCATACAACCAAGCTGGAGACCTTCTGATGTGTAATATTACTAATCACATTATAAACACATTTATTATCTGTTTAATTGTGAAGGCGTTTACTTGTGGTACATATTGAATATAATAAAGAAGGACTTTATTTAAAATTACATGTGACTAATACTTTCGACTAAGAGCTAGTCATTATCAAACTTTATGTTATTATTATTATTAAATTATATTCAAGGTTATATTATTTTCCAATAAATAATTATATTAAATACAGAAATTAATGTACCATTTGAAAGTCACTCAAACTTATTAATTATTATTAACCAGCACAAAATCTGACACTAGTATTGTCTTAAAATTAATTAGCAGCTTGAACCACTTGTAGTAATCATGAGGGAATAAACACTAGTAACTTATTGATTATCTGCAATAACAAAACATTAAACTTATAAATACAAGAGGAAAGAATGATGAAAGATTGAAATTAATATTTTTTTTAGGTTTAAATCAGTTAATAAATGAATAATTATCTTTTTTGATTTTTCACCATAAATGAACTACAATAGTATATTAAAAGTTTTTTTCTACTCCCATAGTAGTAAGTAGGCAATAACGCAATCGTTTGTTGATTAGTAACCATGGCATTATGATACATGCACGTAATGAAGAAAAAACTAGCACGTAATATATTACGTAACGATTATTATTACAAAACTCCAATCAAGTAGCCTAGACAAATGAATTTGACATTTATCGTTGTCGAATACATATTACATTGACGTTATTTTGGTTTAATTATTGTTAATAGTTCATTTATTCATTGTTAAAATGAGTGAAAGTGACTCCACAGAAGAAATTGTTGGAACTCCACCAGAAATTAGGCAACTAGCAGAACATACCGCAGCGGATCTTCTCCCGGAAAAATCCAAAGAGCGTTATGAAGTGGTTTACAGTAAATTCATGGATTGGCGTATGAATAGTGCTCAGTCTTTTTCGGAAAATGTGTTATTAGCCTATTTTGGGGAAATAAGTAAGAAATACAAACCCTCATCTCTTTGGGCCATGTATTTGATGCTGCGAAGTGTTTTAATAGTAAACATAACCTCAATATTGCAAAGTATTCCAAATTATAATGAATGGGAGTAGAAAAAGTATAGTACACAACTCGAGTTGTAAGTCACTTACGTACTCGTGGAATTACTGCACTCGCCTAACGGCTCGTGCGCAACTTTTCCACTCGTACGTAATGTATGACTTACAACTCTCGTTATGTAATATACTATTAGTGGTTTATTAACATTGATGTAATTTTGAGTTACTTAAAGATTTAGATTATTGATAAAACACAGTAGTAATTATATCCATTTCTTCCCCAGTTTATTTATTTAATTAATTATTAATTATTTATATTGACGTATTGAATCTCAATATTTATAGATATTAAATAATTTGTTGCATTAATTATTATATAGTGTCGTGTGTTTATTATAAACGACACTTTTAATTATTATTCTCTTTGGCAATAACAGCACAGTTTGAAATAATTCTAAACCGCATTTTGTTTTTAAAAATAAGAACTCGTAACAATGGAATAATAGTGTAATAATGTATTCCTTTCCACATTTTTACGTAACATTAATATTAAATACCGAATAAAAATAAAATAAAATACATACCAAAGTTATCTGATGATACATCAATCAAATATATAATAAAATAAAGTATTTTAATACTATTAAAATAAAAATGTAATGGCAAAATAATAATTTTAATAATAAACTAGGTGGTTACATTCACTTCTTTCTTAAACAATTAAATCAGTATAATAAGGAAAAAACTGATTATACACTTCATCAGCATTTTATACAGTTATTTGTGTAATAATTAGTATGTTACTTGAGTTATGACACTGTATAAATTAATGTGTATTAATTTCTATAGCAAAAAGTTTACTCAGACCAGTTTATGAGTCATTTTCACGATTATTAAAATACAGGAAAATTTAGATACTACTTTCATGATCTTTTGAATAATAAATATCTAATAGGCCTCAAATACATAAAAAATTATACAAATATGTACATACTGGCCGAAAGACCTCAGCTCTATAGCCCAGAAGGACTAACACCATTTATTTATATTTATGTTAAATGTTATTATGTACTGTTAATGTGTCCGAATAAAGATTATTGTATATACAGGGTGACTGACGAAAAACCTTTGGTGCTGTATCTCGCTTATTTTTTATCCGATTTTAATAAATGAAACATCAAATTAAACCATTTTTAAAAGACTTTAATAGGATCTGAACTGTTATTTTTTCTCGCACCCAGTTTTTGACAAAATACGATCAACATTTTTTTTTAAATTGCACTGTATATATATTTTTATTGATTCGCAAGGAGATTTTTTTTCTGAATATAAAATTGTAGACAAATTTATCCATACATCAAACTTAAGTCGAGAAATTGAGGATTAAAAAAATAAATAAAAAGACAAGTATCCATTGTAAACAATATACAGACCCTATTTTAAATGTCAAAAGTGACAGTGACAGCCATTGATACAATACTGCAACGATTTTTAATTATTTCATAATTAAAATGTTGCAATATTTCAAACACTGCACTAGAATTTTGTGCTTCTACAGAAATCGTTTTTCAGTTTTTGAAATCTTGCAACATTTTTATTATTAAGTTATTAAAAATCATTGCAGTATTGTACCAATGACTGACACTGTCACTTTTGACATTTGGAATAGGCTCTGTATATTGTTTACTATGGGTATTTGATTTTTAATTTTTTTTTTAATCCTCAATTTCTCGACTTTGGTTTGATGAATGGATAAAATCGTTTACAAATTTAGATTCAGAAAAAAATCTCCTTGCGGATCAGTACAAAATATATATACAGTGCAATTTGAAAAAAAAGTTGATCGTCTTTTGTCAAAAACTGGATGCAAGAAAAAATATCAGTACAGTTCATATTAAAGTCTTTTAAAAATCAATTAATTTGATGTTTTATTTATTCAAATCGGATCAAAAATAAGCGAGATACAGCACCAAAGGTTTTTCGTCAGTCACCCTGTATATGTACATACAAATAAATACAAAAATACATAGTATTACTTTGTTATTTTTTTGGAGTATTATACTACTATATACCATAATAATAATACGAACTGCAAAATAAATATCTCAATGTCAATATAAAAATACGCAAACGTGAGTTAACACAATCCTAAGAAAACTAATTTATTTTTTATTGACATATGATTTGTATATAAACTAACTACGAACATGATTTCAAATATAGAATCAACAATAATTTAAAAAAAGTTTCATACATAATTATAACACAAAAAAAAAAGTTCCATCTTAAAAATGGTTGATTAAATTCAGTAAGTTAAAGAACTAAAATAAACACAACTTCTATTAATTTTAAAAGCAGATTCAAACATATAGAATTTTACTTCTTTGGATATCGAATATGTTCTGTAGATATGAAGATTTTTATACACATAATCATTATTTAAGCTATTTTTAACACTAAGATATGTGTACATATTTTAATTAATTTAAATAAATATTATTATTACCTATTAACGATTTTATAGATTTTTTAAACATAGAGAAATTAAAGACTGCAAATCTTTATCTATCGTTGCCAAATCATTAGTAACTTTAGATAAAATCACATTTAAGTATCAACATATTGCAATGCTACGTGAAAGAAATCTTCAATGTGTGATATCTATGTAACGTTAACAAAAATGTTATTTCCATGACAGTTGTAGTAAGCAATTCTAATTATTTTGATAAACATTTTTATCAATAAGATGATAACATGTAATACAAACAAATTAATTCGTTTAATAGATCACTTATTATTGCCCACTTTATTACCTTTTCAATAACCCTTTTATTATTATTAACATGATAATAAATTACAGTTATCCTTGGGACATACAAAATAGATAAAAACCTTTGTTATGATATACAGGGTGTCCCGTTAATGTGGGGGAAATTGTTGAACCATAGATTCCTGGGATCAAAATATGAATTAGTCTTTGAGTCCAATTTTATTTATAACAATTGAACGCCACAGTTGATATGGCTGAAAATTTATTATTGTTGATTATTATAATATTAGCTATCATTGATTGAAAATAAGTATAAAAAACAGTAGTAGATATTTTTTATTGAAGTACCTTATAAAAATTAAAAACATACTACTTAAAAGACGAGTTCTTTTAAAAGCTTTTTGCCTTTTAATAACATTTGAATTATGCGCTCATTCGTGAGTGAATCCAACTTACTCAATCGAATGAAATTTAAATATCACTTGATAAAATAATTCAAACATCTGAAACTTTTCAAAAAAATTTCCTTGGCAAAATTCTAACAAATGCATCAAGTAGTATTTTTTTTACTTTTATGAGGTGCACCAATAGAAAAGTTTTATTTTGTGGTACTTCTTTGAACTTGAAGACTAATTCCAGCTTAACCGTATACTTTTGGATAAGTTGTGTTAAAATCATCATATTTTTATCCCAAATATTTACAGTTCAGCCATTTCCCCACATTAACTGGTCACCCTGTATACAGGGTGACTGACGAAAAACCTTTGGTGCTGTATCTCGCTTATTTTTGATCCGATTTGAATAAATAAAACATCAAATTAAATGATTTTTAAAAGACTTTAATATGAACTGTACTGATATTTTTTCTTGCATCCAGTTTTTGACAAAAGACGATCAACTTTTGTACTGATCCGCAAGGAGATTTTTTTCTGAATCTAAATTTGTAAACGATTTTATCCATTCATCAAACCAAAGTCGAGAAATTGAGGATTAAAAAAAAATTAAAAATCAAATACCCATAGTAAACAATATACAGAGCCTATTCCAAATGTCAAAAGTGACAGTGTCAGTCATTGGTACAATACTGCAATGATTTTTAATAATTTCATAATAAAAATGTTGCAAGATTTCAAAAACTGAAAAACGATTTCTGTAGAAGCACAAAATTCTAGTACAGTATTTGAAATATTGCAACTTTTTAATTATGAAATAATTAAAAATCGTTGCAGTATTGTATCAATGGCTGTCACTGTCACTTTTGACATTTAAAATAGGGTCTGTATATTGTTTACAATGGATACTTGACTTTTTATTTATTTTTTTAATCCTCAATTTCTCGACTTAAGTTTGATGTATGGATAAATTTGTCTACAATTTTATATTCAGAAAAAAAATCTCCTTGCGAATCAATAAAAATATATATACAGTGAAATTTAAAAAAAAATGTTGATCGTATTTTGTCAAAAACTGGGTGCGAGAAAAAATAACAGTTCAGATCCTATTAAAGTCTTTTAAAAATGGTTTAATTTGATGTTTTATTTATTAAAATCGGATAAAAAATAAGCGAGATACAGCACCAAAGGTTTTTCGTCAGTCACCCTGTATAAATAATAATTAAAATACATAAGCATCTTTTATACCGGGAAAAAAAAAACAATTTACATGTAACTAACAATATGACAATAATATGTGACAATAGTTTTTCTGCCTATATAAATATTTAATCAGATTTTCACCAAATTCTCTTAACCTTTTAGCCAATAATTAATTATAAAATTAAAATAAATTATAATTATACTAATCATTTCATAATGACCTCTATAACCAAACACTTAAATGGTGTATTTATGTTTGTACATACCTGGTAGGTATTAAAAATTAAATGTTTCATATTTATTTATTTATCTTTGGCCTCCTTTCTTTATTTTCCCTATTTTTATATTCAACACTTTTATACCACTTCCTTGGAAATACATTTTAAAACTTAATTTACCGGTAACACAACCTTTAAAATTACTACATTATTAATTAAGTAATTATAACTTTAATTTCGCAGCAAAAAAGAACACTTAAACCTGAAAATTCAGGATTTCATTAAATCTACACGTAATTAACAGCACCGACTCACATTACTGATGTAATAATTTTAATATAATGCGAAGAATCAAAGTAATATAAGTATGGAGGAAAATATTGGTACAACAACCCGTAAATGTTCAATAAAAATTGATTATTATTAATAAATTAAGGTCAAATATTTGCCATGGCAACATAATATACTTTAATAACAATTCAATACATATGAGCGTTCCAGTTTATGATTGAACATTTTTATCTTGACGTGTGAGATTTATTGAAATTATGTTATTACTATTTTATAAAAAAATAAAAATTGTATAAAAATAAACTCTTGATAAGAGGGACATTAATTGTTGCGAATTAATTCGCCGGGTTATTTTTGACTTGCTTTATTGACACAGGATATTATAACAGCAAACAAAACGAAACGTTTCCTCGTATTCTATTATTACGATTTACTTGATTAAACAAATTAATATAAAATAAAAGTGTTAATTTTTTGTTATTTGATATAAGAATGAAAATTGTTTAAATATAGTCAAACAGAAACCTTTATTGATATATTACCTATACGAGGGCGTTTTGAAAAGTCCGTGCATAGTCCGAGAGATGGCACCACCGCAACCTATCGAGGTCATGTTTAGTTAGTACCATCTGTTGAATGAACGAACCAAGTTTCAGCCATATTGCTCTATTTCTTTGTGTTGAAAAAGAATTTCGTGTGGTGATTAAAGATTACTTTATGAAAGGCAAAACGCCTCAGGAGACTAAAGAGAAGTTTGATAAACATTATGGTGACTGCACCTTCGATTAGAACAGTTTATAAGTGGTCTCAAAATTTTCGGACTGGCCATATAGGCACAAGTGATGCTAAACGTTCTGGACGGCTTGTGGAGGTTACGACTCCAGAAATCATCGATCAAATCCATGATATGGTGATGGATGACAGAAAAGTTAAGTTGCGTGAGATTGCTAGTGCTGTGGGCAAACATTTGGACATGAGAAAGCTATCCGCAAGATGGTGGCCGCGATTGCTCATGCTTGACTAAAAACGGAATCGTGTGAAGTGTTGCAAGGATGGTTTGCAGCTGTTTCAGAAGAATCCGAAGAACTTTAAGCGTCGCTTCATCACTCTGGATGAAACACGGATACATTACTATACTCCTGAGACCAAACAACAATCTAAACAATGGGTTACCAAGGGGAAATCTGCACCAAAAAAGGCGAAGACCGTTGCTTCGGCCGGAAAGGTTATGGCGGCTGTCTTTTTGGATTCGCAAGGGATAATCCTCATCGACTATCTGGAAAAGGGTAAAACTATTACAGGTAAATATTATTTATCGTATTTGAAAACCGAGCTTCAAGAAAAACGCCCTCAATTGACCCACAAGAAAATCCTTTTCCATCACGACAACGCACCAGCACACACCTCAGCAGTTGTGGTCGCAAAATTAATGGAAATTGGATTCGAACTCGTTTCACATCCCCCTATTCTCCAGACTTGGCTCCCTCGGACTACTATTTGTTCCCCAATTTGAAGAAATGGCTGGTGGGACAAAGATTTTATTCAAATGAGGAGGTGATTGCAGACATTAATGGATATTTTGCAGACATGGACAAATCCTATTATTTGGAAGGGATCAACAAACTAGAACATCGTTGGACGAAGGGTATCAGCCTAAATGTCGAAAAATAACAAAGGTTTACCCCAAACACGTTAGTAGTTTTTATGTTTGCACGGACTTTTCAAATGCCCCTCATATATCAAATTGTTTAATAATTTCGTTTTTTCACGTCAGAAGTGGGCGCATACGGTTGCAGCCGAACTAACGCTAGCGAGAGTACAGCTGCGTTAGTTCGGGTCAGCAATTGGATGGGTCACCATTAGGATACAATTAATGGTGCTTTAGATTGAGTCCGATCCTTTAAAGTAATAAGCTCATTTACACATAAATAATACGGCGTAAGGACCACATGGTCCATAGCCAAAAACTATTACTATTACTGAAAGTGAATAAAAATTGTATTAATCATATATTGTCCATTCTCATCCAATACCTTTTGTCATCTTTCTGATAGTAGTTTCCACGATCATAAATTTTTTGTTCTTTACTGGTATTCAATTTGATTCAGATTTAACCTTATTCGAAGTAAAAGCTTTACCGTCTAAAAAGTTTTGTGGAGACCGGAATAAATAACAATCAGAAGGTGCCAGGTGTGGAAGTATATCTCATCTAAGCTGAAAAAGCTTTTGTTGAGTTACTAAACTTGTATGAGGTCTCGAATTATCTTGCTGGAACACTACAACTTTGATTAGATCAATTCTGGTCTTAATTATTTGAATCAATCAATTTGTACAGCTGATGACAGTACATTCAAACTTGATCGTTGTGTTTCCTAGTAGAAGCTCAAAAAAAAGAATATTTTGAAAACCTACCTATAGCTTTTTGTTGATGAATATCGGCTTTCGAAATGCTTTGAGCCGTTTTTATTCACTCACTGATTTCCTGCATGTAACATTGTAGCAAACATTTGTCGCCTTCGGTGATAATACGTTTTAAAATATATGATTTAGTACTTTAAGAAACAAATCACAGGCATTAACGCAACGGCGCAAATTGCTTTTTGTGAGAATGTGTAGAAACCGTATGTCAAACTTTGTAATTAAACCTTGGCGTTTTGAATGATCATGAACGATGCAATTCGATAAATTTAATAATATTTAAAAAAAATGATAGAAAAATTTATAGATATTGGAATATCTAACGTAACATATTACGAACTAGTAGCCGTCGTCGCGACAGCAACCTTCTCTTCCTCCTTCCTGTCCTTCTTGAGGACGCCCATGAATGCCAATTTGTCGGCTGGAGTCTGAATCTCTTGGCGATCTCACGAGTTATTATTTATCGGTTTGCATCAATTAATGCATTCATTGTGTCCTTTTCTGTTTCAAATACTCTTTTAGAACGTGGTGTATGTTCAACATAATAATTGCTGGATCAAAACAATGCAAACTAGTTTTTGCACTTGAGTTCTGTCAATACATCTCTTCCACTTCATACTCATGAGATTTTTTCCTTGATTGGGCATCTCACGAGTTGTTATTTAACGGTTTGCATCAATTAATGCATTCATTGTGTCCTTTTCTGCTTCAAATGCTCTTTTAGAAGGTGGTGTATCTTCAACATAATAATTGTTGGATCAAACTAACTAGTTTTTGCACTTGAATTCTGTCAGTACATCTCTTCCACTTCATACTCATGAGATTTTTTTTTCCTTGATTGGGCAACTTTTTTACCTCTTCTATAATTAAAAATAAAAATCTAAGGCGAAATTGCAAGGCTTTTAACCAAAAACTACCGCTTAGAATTAATCAAACATTTTCACAAGTACGTTTTTCTTTTTGGTGTACAAATGGAGATTTTCTCGTTCTTTTGCGATTATAAAGGCTGACTTAACAAGAATGCCGAACTTAAAATTGCCCCCATTTTGTTAATACGAGTTGTACGGTGTTTTTTTTACAGTTATCACGTACAGACAGAGGATATGAAGAAGTATTCAAACGAACAACGTTTAATTATTGTAAAAACACATTACAAAAATTGTGAAAATTTTGCGAAAACATTTCGCCAATTACGTCAAGTTTTCGGTTGCAATAATGGGCCAAATGAAGCGACAGTGAGGAGTTTAATTAAAAAAATTGAAACCAAATTTACGCTGATGGATCAAAAGACCATTGTTCGTCGTCGTCCTTGTCGGTCACTCGAAAATATAGCCACAATAAGTAAATCTGTGGCCGAGAATCCAGGAACTTCCATTTTGAATCGTGGTCAAGGATTAAACATTTCCAGAAGCACTATGCAACGAATTTTGGTAAAAGATCTGCATTTGCACGCGTACAAGGTTCAATTGGTGCAAGAAATCAAGCCAAGGGAATATGAGCAGCGCCATGGATTTGCTAATTGGGTGTTGGAGCATCATCAAATTAATGCAGATTTTTCGAAGAAAATCATTTTTTCAGATGAGGGACATTTTCAACTCTACGGATACGTAAATAAGCAAAACTGTCGGATTTGGGGTGCTGAAAATCCTCATGTGATACTCAAAAAACCAATGCATCCACCGCCAATACATGTTTGGTGCGCATTTTGAGCTGGTGGAGTGATTGGACAGAATTTCTTCGAAAATGCGGCTGGAAATGCGCTAACTGTTAATGATGTGTGGTATCGCGAAATATTAAAGGAGTGTTTGTGGCTCGAGTTGAATGTAATTGATGTGGAGGACATGTTTTTCCAACAAGACGGTGCCACCATTGAAACAATAGTGTTATTGCAAACCAAGTTTCCAGGCTGAGTCATTTCTCGATTTAGCGATCAGCATTGACCACCAAGATGGTGCGATCTAACAACGATGGACATTTTTCTTTGGGACTATGTGAAGGAACAGGTGTATGCGAATAAGCCTGAAACGGTTGAACATTTTAAAGAGGAATTACGGAGCATTATTGGTGAAATACAGCCAGATTTATGCGAAAACATTATTCAAAATTTCAACAAAAGAATAACCCTGTGCCAGAGGTTTTGTAATGACCATTTGCCTAATGTTGTATTTCACGTTTGATCGCAAACTATTTTTCTTAATTCAGTTCAGTATAAAAAAAAATGGCAACAAATAAGGTGCGTAGCCGGTATTGTATTTTTACGAATTCCCGCAAGGAAAAAGTGCTGCAAAAGCTTTAAAAACGGTTTGTTCCTTTCTCGGTGTTATGTCGTAAGATGTGTGCGCATTTTGGTTGGTTTAAGCGATTTCTGTCTATGCGACAAACAACTCCCTGGAGACCCTAGAAAAGTGCAACAACGATGAGTTGGAGAAGATACGGCTCAAACGCAGAAATAGTTTGCAGAACAACTGGGAGTAATCTAGCAATTTCCAAACGTTTTCATGAACTGGGAAATATCTAAAAAGAAGAAAATGGGTTCCACAACTAGTGGCAGCATATCTTTCTCTGCTCAATAAACAGATTAGAAAGCCTGGTAAAAAAATCGGTACGAGACATAAGAAATGTATATTCTATGATCCTGACAAATCATCAAAATTTGTCCCAACGCCCAATCGCTTTGTATATATGTTTTTTTTTGCGTTTGGTGGGATATGAAGGATATGTTTTACTAAGAGTTATATGGACGTTAATTGAAACGATAAAGGCCTAATACTGGCAAAGGAGAACGTATAGTGAAATTGTTGCATTACAACTCCAGGCCACACATTGCTTCCAAAAAAGACATATTGAATTGACGAGGTGAATACATACAAGACATCATAATGTGTCTTGAGTGGGACGTATCGCAATAACCGACATTTTCTTGCAGTAATTATTGATGAAAATAAAAATCTAATCTACAAGATGTAGCTGTTTTAAGACTCTAAATATAATCCCAAGTCCTCGCGTTTGTTATTATTCTTGAAACATAAGTTATTGCAACATCATCGATGCAGCAGACAATTTTTAACTCGGAGATGTAAGTTTATAGATATTATACATTTATAGTAAATATTTAGGGCACAATAAGTTTTTCTTCGAAAAGCTACTATATCCAAGGCATTTGACTGTAAATTTCCACCTTTTATTGCTAATTCTACCTTTTGGTTTCTGTTACAAAGTTATGATTTGTACCAATTAAAAACAGTAGCATGGAAACCGTAATTACATAACTTCGATGGAAGTAAGTTATGGTTAATACAATCAAATGTCTTAGACAATTCAAGCACAAGGAACCTTACCCTTTTCCAATGAATAAAATGGATTTAAAAAATGGTGAAGCCATGTTGATTATTGGACATGCTACTTAATCTTTGCGAAAATGATTTACTTTATTTTGCAACAGCGTATTAAAATAGTTTGGGAAATTGGAGAAGACACATTAAACTATAATTTTCCACATTATCAAGATTACCTAACTTATATGTAATGGCTTAAATACAGCTAGTTTTAGTGCTTGTGGAAGGGATTCGTTTATAAGGTAACTAATGAAATGGATACATTTTTTCAATAGCCACATTAAACATTCATCATCACTCGAACTTTTTCATGAGATACTAAACTCTCGACATCACTTACAGTTATAGGATGAAAAGCATGTAAGTCTATTGTTTTGATTGATATTGGAAAGTCCATTTAACATATTTTTGCTGAATTCATCTAAAAATTATTAAATAGTCCACAATTATCTCGCATTCACAAGACATTTTATTTTTAGCACCATGTAATTCTTTAATAATCATTTATGGTAGAGGCGTTTACTTCGTGGTACATCTTGAATGATTTGTAAATGAGACACAATAACTTTGTTTTACCACAAATATAGTGGTAAAACAAAGTTATTGTGTCTCATTTACTAAACATTATAAATTTTTCTAGAAGTTTTACATTATAATGTGATTTTCAGTCGTTTAATAGTAGTTTTTTTTGTAGTAGCCTTACAATTGAGGAATATCATCCTATGATGTTTCAATTTCTTTAATATTTGTTGATTTTGATATGAAAATCAGGAATTAAAATGGGGAGTTCTAATTTATATAGAGTTTGAAATTAAATAATTGAAAATGGTGACCATGTCAACACAAAGGGCATAACAACCCCGTCCCATTGTGTCCCGCTATCGATTCCACCGTTATATCCATTGCCTCATTGCCAAAGTCAACCACGAATATTCGTCTGTACTCCCTCGAAAACCGACTTTGCCAAAGTGGTACGCGAACCGGAACGACGAGTGCGCGCACAGGCAACGCCACCGCCATTGCCAGCGCCGAGTAATTATTTCGTTTGTGTATGTGCGATTTGATTAATCCGCCATGTCGATTAATTACCTCGCGGCGATCAGAAAGTTGAAATGGCCGCGCGCGTCCGTCTACCAATTTCCTCATTTGAATATAAATAAATCGTGCGCGGATTTCACTTAGTAACACGTACTAATTGTCCGGACTGAGGAGAAAAGATGCGTTGCGAAATTGGTCGCGGTGCACATCGCAAACAATGAGACTATGTAAAAATAACGCAGGTGACGTCCCCCCCGTCCGGCTCATTCCGTAAACCGCTAATTAATCGAATGAGCGTTGGCGAGATGTCGGGAGCCCGCCGATCGTCCCTCGTTGATGTGTTTTAGGCCCAAAGGGGAAAAGCTATACGCTTATGATAAAACATACAAAAGCTGTACAACTTTTCACCCCAGGGCCTAAAATATATATATAAATATCGCGCATTATAATCCACCGTTGGCTGCACGTTTATACGCGTATGTACAGGTTTAATTAAAATAATCGACGCATAATTGCATGCTGATTTACATGAAATTACTGTAATTCGGCTCACACATACACCAGAGCGCGTTCACAGCTTGGCTTTTTTACAACAGACGTGTCTCCGCTAAGAGTGTAGTAAAAAAAATGTCGGCAAAATCAACGGTTACTGCGAATTGAAAGATAGTCTACGATTCCATTGTAAACCGGACTAAAAAAACGACACGTATCGTTACGTTAAAATAAAAATATATTTACAGATTACACCCCTTTTGGTCCATACTGATTTGTTAACTTAGAACAACAAAGAAATTAAAGAATTCAAAATGAATGAACAAATTACTTAGGCAAAATTATTTTGCAAAAGAAAAATTTACTACAAGCTTCATAAGTAAAATCATCATGTATGTGTAATTAAACAATATATCATTTGATAGATGAATTAAAACACTTGGTATGATTTCACTTGTTGTTTATTATTCTCCGACTAGTTTCGACTATAAGTCATTCTCAAGGAGATATACATACATATCTCCTTGAGAATGACTTATAGTCGAAACTAGTCGGAGAATAATAAACAACAAGTGTTTTAATTCATCTATCAAATTAATTCAAAAATGATTCACCACGGGTTAAGTGAGAAATTAATTAATCATAAACAATATTTCTTTCTGTTAATTATTATTACAAGGTAATTTAGCAACTACATTATAAAATTATAAACAAATCAGAGAAATACAACAGAAAAAAGAATCTATTGGAATAATCAATAATTTTAAAAATTCTTTCTCACACCAAATATGGTATAATTCATTAAACATACTTATATATGTATAAATAAACCATTAAACAAACATCAAAACTTAAGTAGTGTTTTAGTCATCTAATGCATATCGAATAAACCCATTAATCTATGTGCAACAAAGTATAGTTTCGGCAAGCAGAATAATAGTGTTTTATTTTTATGGTGAAAGAGAGGACCGACAGGTTAGAGTGGAAGAACATTCTTCAATAGCGAACTCCGCCTTACAGCTTGCTGACGAAATTATTTGTATGGTTTTGTTTACTGTTTTATGTATTTCGAATTATACTTATAAAACAAGTCTCATAATGAACCAATAAAATAATTAAATAAAATGTATAACAAAGTAGAAATTTGTAACATAAACCATGTAAAAAGCAATATGCTACCCCACAACCTGCTTTAATTTATATTTCTAAATATACTTCACATCTGTTATTGTATTTCAAAACTAATCAATATGATATTGTGGAGGTTTAGACTCCATGATACATGTTTTGAATAATAGCATAATAATAGAATTAATGATTTTGTGGGTATCACACTTGTATTTATTTCAGCTAATACAGTTTTAACTTTAGCTTGAAATTGTCATTTTATTGCAATTATTTAGTAAATAATACAAGAAAAAATGGATTTACTCAGGTAGGTTTTAAGAAAGTGACGATAGATGCAAAAGCAAAGCTAGAATTCTTTGCTCAATTGCGATTTGTTGCTTCAACAGTCAATATATGTGGCAGTTAAAAATTGTTTGCATTTGGTCCAATGTAGGAAAAAAAGCTATTCCTTGTAACTTGTTGCTTCAATTGTCATGGTATGGGATCAACGGTAAAAATCCAAGCATTTGGTATTATATAAGTAAGTCTATACCAATAAATTGATCAAATTTATCAGTTCAGTATTTAAAGAAATTTAATTACCTTAAAACTTGAAATAATCTTTTTATTAAAGAGCTTTTATATTAATTTTTAATTATGCTTTTAGAGATATCTTGTTTGTATATATGTAAATTAAAATTTACCACAGTACAGAAAAGTAAGTGTTTTTCATTTAGATTATATTACAGACAGTAACAACTATTCTTACAATCATGATTTAAATTTGTTAAACAGACCAATCTGTCGAGTTATACATATTTTTCTTTAATAAAATAGACATCAAAACACTTGTTTTCTTTATACAAAATCTTTGTTTCAGGTTTCAAAATAAGATCTAATTATAATCTTCAAAATTTAAAATAAGACAAGAAGCGACAAAAATAGGAATTAAATATATGGAGAAATCCTACAAATAGAAGTTATAAATAAATGAGAATATAGCAGAAGGCCAGCTATGATGATTTTTCAAGTCTGCTAAATGAAGGATACAAGGACTACAAAAAAAAAAGTATTTGAAGCAAGTTCAATAGTGAAAAAAAATTAATGAAGACCATGAAAAACTTGGATAGAGAGAGAGTCAACAAAGGAGTAGAAAATAAAAGCCTAACTTAGCCTATATTCTCTAGAATTCATTCATTAGAGGAAATAAGAACTTTACACTGAGAGAACAGATTGGAGAAAATTACATAACAAGAAATAAATGTACGTAAACCTTACACCAGAAATGGTAGAATGGAAAATAAAACAGGTAATACGTATGGGGAGCTCGGTGTGGTGTAGAATAACCTCCTTCCATTGCCAATTGCTCATTGGGGAAATTTGATTGTGCATCATTCAAAATGCAAATCTTAAAATACAGATTCAATGCCATTTGCCAGAGTGGTTTTATAAATTCCAGTAAATCGATTTTTTATAGAAAATACATATATTAAAAACATAATTAATATTCTTTTGTGTCTAAATGTTTAATCTGATCGCTGGTGAAGGCCAAGACTTGTAATAATCTTGAAATCAGGAACTTTAAATGAAATTGCACTTTGCTTATACCACACACTATCACAAAAAATCCTATGTACGATAATAACAAAGTTAGATTTGACAAATAAAGTACTAATGACTCTTTCTTCACATTTTTATTTGAATTACCAAATGTACATTAGCCCTCAGTGCCAATCCATTGATAATGATCACTTTGTATCCGAAATGTACATTTGGTAATTCAAATAAAAGTGTGAAGAAAGGTCATTGGTGCTTTATTCATCAAATAATTTTAATCTTTACGTACCTCAATCAATCCATTTAGTCAGGTTTCCTTTAAAGTTCCTGATAAAATAATAACCCGAAATCCAAACATCTCCCTTGAAACCTCTATCCACAATATCATCTAATCTTTTCATACAGATCAAGCCTAAAAGCATCAACAATAATGTTAAAAGAAGACGAACTGAAAGATCTACAGTCGATAACCAAGAAGAGAAGAATGAAGAAGTATTACAATTATTGTGTCGAATTAATATAATACTATGTTCAATATAAATATTTGTCACTAATAATTTGAAGTATATTTTTGGCAATTCTCCATCACTGGATTGTTTTAATGATCTGATTGACTAAGGGCCTCGTCAATTAGTTATTATTATTACTAATAGTTTACATTTCCTAAGCTTTGTTGTAAATGTAAATATTATGATTAATATTACAGTCTTTTGAATTGTCATTATTAAAGTATTATTACATAAGAAAAGAAAATAATATGAAATGCTGTTTCCTGCACCTTAACACTATTTTTTATCTTAAACCATCTGAGTTGATTCTTGGTATTTTTTTTAAAATAAATTTTCAATTTAATGAGAAATTATCTCTATAACATAAAAGTTTTCCCCAATTTTTTACCAGCATAAAAGCATTAAAAATATCTCTTAAATAAAAAAGCCATCAGAAAATAATTTATTGGATGACAAAAACCCTCAGTGTTACCATAATAATATTTATAATTCTATGATGAAACCACTGCCAGAAAATCTAATTTATTTTAATCACTCTTTATAATAATAAGATAAATTAACATTAGAAACAATTGGTTTACTTGTTTCATAACTTACTTTTACTAGTTTAAACAACTTCCTTAACTAGTTATGTTCACACAAACATTTTCAAATAAGTTATATGTAATATAAAATATAGCTTGTTTACAACACTAAAAGTGGAAACAATTTTTCTGCTACCTGAGCATTTAAACCCACCTACCTTAAGGTAGTAATTCTAATAGCCTGCGAGTATTGTATGAACAGTCAATACAACACTCACAATTGATTGTATTGGGTTACTCTATAAAATATACCTGCAATAATTTTCTTCCAAAATATAATGAATGCAGTTGGGACAAAATGTAAACGGAGAGGTTTACCATTTTCATTTTATACAACTCTATACAGATGAACATCAGAAAATATTTTTGTGGAGGCTTTCACTTTACGATACATTTTTACAACTTTAAACAAGTAAACTTAAGTTAATTTACACTGACAAAAAGACCAACGGGTCGATAGCCCCATCTACAGAGATTGTATATACATATTATAATAATAAAGATATAACTATGTATACTATTATGTACAAAAAAAAATTGTAAATAAAGATTCTGTATAGATATAACACTTTATTCATTTCTTTGTCAAACTTGTTTGACTAAAAAAAATAGTAAATAATAAAGTGTGTGATATGTATAAACAAAGTTTCCTTCTGTTATTTAAAATTATATATTCTGATTAAATAAACACAGTTATATTTCTTACTTCACTATTTTATTTAATCACTAAATGTAAGAAATATAACTGTGTTTATTTAATTAAATAATAAACTTCACATAACTCACAAATACATATTCATATATATCCTGATTTGGTTTTCTATATACAGGGTGAGTTTTTTTTAGATGTTCTCTATGGGATCTCAAAAACTATAAGAGATAGAAAAACAGTTAAATGGGGAAACAGGTGTCTTTTAAAGAGACAAATAAAACTGCGCTTTCAAGGTTTTCAAAGAAGTGAACGGTAAATAGATATTTTGAAAAATGTAAAAAGTGTCAATTTTTTCAAATCAATAAATCTCTGTTATTATGACAGATAGAAAAAATCTGTAAAAGACAAAGTTGTAGATAATTTTATGCAAATTAATAAAATTGATTTAGATAATTTTTGTCCCCATTTTTGTCCGAAATATGATGCAAACATACATTTTCTCTAAATGGAATTGACAAACGCCTCATTAAATAGATTAGTTTTTCTTTTTAAATCTATACTACATAGTTATTTCTAAAAATAAGTGAGTTAGAGCCATTTTAAGTTTTATTATAAATAACTATTTTTTTATAGTTAGCCATGAAAATGCTAGAAGCAAAACAATTGCAATTGTTTATAATAAATATAAAGGATTTTTTAAACATGAAATACTTATAAGTGCTTTAGCTGAAGAGACTTAAGATTATAAGAAATTTTCCGAAATGCAATTTTTTGTTCCCTAGTCTGCACTTTCTGATGTGCTTGGTTCAGAAAGTGCATAATAGATAAGAAAAATAGAAAAAATCTGATGTTTTGTTTTTAATATATTTTATAGGACTTTGACTGGAACACTTATCTTCCATTTTTGAATATATAATTTATTTATTTTGCTTTAAATGCCTGCTTAAAAAATATATGCAATTAACTTATATGTTTATGTATCTACGAATAGGTGAAAGTGTAAACATAACTTATAAAATATAAAACACTGTAATTACAAATTAAATTTGGTTTACTTGTAAACAGGCATACATTTCTGGGTGTGTGTGAAATTGCCTCCAAGCATATCTATTATCGTATAATAAATGTTTGTTTAAAACAAAATCAATTTCCACTGATCCGCACTTTCGGTTGTACTTACTTAGTTAAAAACGAGCAAAATAGATAAGAAACATATGCTTGTCGTACGATTTTTTTTTTAATACTTCGGCTGAGACATTTTAATGTTAAATGCAGTTAATTTTCTATCCAAAAATAAGTTAAGAATTGTAAACATAACCTATAAACAAGAATATTAAAAAATCTAATTATAAATGAAGTTTAGCTTACTTGTAAATAACCCCTTTTCTGGATGAGATAGATTTGAGAAATTCTCTTTTAATATTAATATACTATTGAAATTGCATAAAGCATACTTAATAATAATTCATGTTTGTTTGAAACAAAATTGTTTTTTCCAATAATGCAACATTATAAAATAAAAGTTACTAAACATATATCAAGTCATAAATCTAAATATTTAAAAATATCGCGTAATAACACTAAACTTCTTTTATGTTAAAATAAATTTCCACAACTTATCGAATTTTCAAGAAGCATCAATTTTTCGACGATTAATCAATTCTCTTTAGGGAATTTGTTTAAATAAATATACCTATACTTGTATAAATGTTTGAAGGTTTTAAACAAAAATATAACCTCTAAAAACATAAAAGAGATTTCTTCAATAATTGTTTATGAACTCATCTAAAGAAATAAATGAAGATTGTTAAAGGATGCAAATTATTTTCAGTAAGTTGAAGAAATCAATTTAAAAATTAACAATTTTTTTATAGGTTATGTTAATACTTGGCAACATATATTAGGGGGAAAAAATTTAGCACATTAATATTAATCTGTGATTTACTGCATGAAAATATATAATTAAATCTATGTGTCATCAATACATTTTCATAGAAAGAAAATAGTATTACATTAATACAAAATAACAATTTTAATGTTTTTTTGTCCTTCTCTTCTTGGCTATTAACCATAGGTCTTTCAGCCTCATTTTCATAGTGTTAACATATCTAGGCCAAATATCTAAAAAAGAAAAATATATATCCTACCAAAAAATAAAACTGCTATCTCAATGAATCAATTATAGTAAAACCAAAACTACCAACTGATGATAAAAAAATAAATATTAAATTTTATTAGCAAATTAAAGATTTTTTAGTAATTGAGTATAATACAACATATTTTAATCAGAGTAATTTTAATTATTATTTTACCATATACTTCAAAAAAAAGTTTGATTTATAACAAGATTGTTTGTTATTGTAAAATTTGTATTTTCCATATAATTTAATAATCATATAAAATAAGAATTATTAAATGGAAATAAATGTAAGTTAAAACCTGTATTTATTGTTAATAAAGACGACCATTTAAAATGTTTAGAATTCATATTTAATAATGTAAAAAGTAACATTTTATTTAGGAAACCAACATTTATTCATTAATGATATTATTTAAGAGTATAGTTAAAATTAAAATAAAAACTAAGTTTTTGTCTGTGCCGGTTGAAAATTGGCGGATAAGCAATGTCCGCAGGGCGATTAAACGAAAAATCCCGCCATATAGATTTTATCTCAGACGCGGAACGGCACAAAGCGCCGAACGGAGAAGGTGGAATATTTATCGAAAGGAGCGACGAGGGGCGGCGAAAAAGGCCATCCGGAATCGCAATCATTAACGCAGAGGGTCCAGTGTATTTGGTGTTTTAAGCGTTCGCATTTGCGAGACGAATTATTGATTTTTTATCCGATATCGGGGGGGTGCTGCACGAAATAAAGGTTGGCCGATTTAATTCCATCGGCGGCCAAATGAGAGAAACAAAAAAAAAGTGTGAAATAATTATTAGACATAGGTGAGTCGTCATGACAACGCTGGATTTTAGCGTAGCTGGTGGAAAGGGCGCAGATCCGGGGAGATCCGACGAAAATAAACAATCGGACGGATGGATGGGGAAGATGCGCGTTCTTCTGGATTTGGATAATTAAAGATTGATTAGCAGCGGCAGGGGGTGTATGCGGGGAACTGAACAAATGCAACATGGGAGCATGTGTGGGAGAGAGAGGGAGATAGCGTCTCGGGAGCCCCAATAGCGCAAAATGCGAGGTATCGCCGAGTTATGGGACACAATACATTTATAATCACTGGGAATGCATGAGTATAACGCGTGTATCTAGTTATCAATCTACACCGGTAGGAACAATGAACTTTACCGCGACCGCCATTCGAGATGTCCACCGTTTGCAATGTCGCTAACATTGCCGGATCCATCAAAGGTCGGAGATCGGCTCAACCCTATTGTTTCAAAGCGGCATGACACGATGCCGGCAAATACTCACACCGCGCTTGCAGAACTCGTCCAAAAACCGCCACACACATACACAAAACACGCCGAACGCTCACAATAAATCGCGGCACGCTAATAACTAAAAAGGCGACTCATTAATTGGTTTAGAATAAAACCATTCGCATTCAGTTGTCGAATTACAACCAATCAGGTGATATCTTATATGGTAACATTGCTGAAACATTCCGAAAAAAAGGCGATTTTCACGCAATTTTCCACATTTCCCATCTGGGGACACGAAAAATTCGCGGGACCATCGCATTTCGAGCCCATCGTAAATGTGACGACAAATGTTGACGAACTTACCATGGACACCGTCGGCCTCTGTGTGATCGGGTACCTCTTCCCGAAAACTAACTGACCAAATAATACTTTTCACTATATTTCACCACTCAACGATATCACTATTTTATACATCTCACTTGTAAAGAGTCGTTTTTACTTACTTTACTCACATCAAACTTATTATACTCTTAAATTTACTTAATTAAAATTTGTGTACAAACTTGCATGTATAAATGAGTACTCCATTTTATCATTACGCTTGTGGTTGACTGACGCGACACCTGGACCTCCCTCCGCGTACCACAATAACAACTATTGCGCGCCAATTTCGAATCGCACACATATGACTATTCGAGAATTCGAAATACGATATCAACTCGATTAATACATTTAAAAAAAATAAGAAAATTGTACCATTAGTGTATTAACAAATCTAATTACTATCGAGACATAATAAAATTGAGTAACCCGAGATTCTTTCGAACAAAACACCGAAACCACGTATAGATGACCTACTTATGTTGTAATTATTTAAATTTCTCGAAATTACAACGCATTACTTTTAAAGTAAACGGTACCGTAATTATTCTTGATCGTGTCTTCTTTTAACACAAAGACAATGAGAGTAGGCAGGTTTACTGAGCTACTGTGTGCAAATAATGTACTTATTTTATTTATAAATTAAATATACGTTATAGATAACAACGAAAATAAGGTCCTGAAGACCTGGGAAGTATGACCTTTATGACTATAAATATTAATTATAATATAATATAATAATTATACTTTGTTTAATAAAAAATTAAATAGATAATGCAATTAAATTTAAACATCAACAGGATAAATAAAAAATTGGAACCATATCTAAACTTGTTAAAAAATGAACTTGGTAATAGATGTTAATATCAACATCATATATTAAGAATCATTAATCATATCTAAACTGATTAGAAAAGGGGTGGTATATTGATATATGATATAACTAGTAATCATTGGAAAATTAATATTCGATTTGTTTTGGAATTTACACAATACTAACTCCATTTTTAAATACAATTATGCATATAATTACAGATCTAAATAAAATTTTATTTTGTTTATTTCAATTAACACTAAAGTAAACACCTAAAGTATATATCATTTAATAAATGCATTTATTGTATTTGAATATTTTACTTAAATGATTTGGCTTAAGATCGATTTAATGAATATGATTAAATTCTATACCCAAAAGGGTAGAAGAAATAAGAGTTTAATAATAATAATAAATATATTAACTCAATAATTGTGATAACACTTTTTACACTTTTTTTATATTATTATTATTTTTTAGTATTGATATAAGTATAGGAACACTTTTTCACGGTGTCAGAGTTCATAAAATTATGACAAAATACATACTAGATAGTTTACATTAAGAAAGAACTTACATAGACTCAGTAATACATGGATAACACAGTGTTTTAGAACTTTGTTATGTCTACGAACTCTACTCCAAAATATCCTAATATTATACAATAAAATGACGATCAAATTAACAGTGGATTGGATCACGTTATATTAATCATGGATTATTTCTCACTCAAAAAATGAAGAAGTAATTCATACGCCTTTCAATTCACCCAATCATAAATATTCAATGGAATTGTGACTTTGAAATCAAGTAATTACACTAGCCCTGATAGCACACCTTCCACGAAAAATTTTCTTGTTATTTAGAGGTAAAAATGAAAAATTCTGAAAATAGTAATAGTTGATTTCAAAAGTTATATTAGCCAGGAAAAATTCTTCCTATCTAGAAAACGAATTTTAAAAATCTCTGAGAAATTTGTTAGAAATTCTAGAACTCTCGAAGTAAGTTTTTGCAATTTTGAAAAGGGAAAATACTGAAAAATTCTAGAAATCTGCAGTTGAGATTACTTAGGGAAAATTCTTAAAAAAATACATACAAGTTCAATAGATCTGAAAGAAAAATAGATAATAATTTTAAAACTTACAAAAATTTTCTTGATATTCAGAATGATACATGAAAAATATATCTGGACTGTTAAATCTGGAATTAAAAATTTAATTTTAAAAATTCTAAAACTTGAAGAAATTGAAATTGTTGCAATATTTTAGGACCTTTAAAGCAAAAATCTGGAAGACAAATCGTTGGAAAATTTTAAGACGCACGACAAATTTTCTCGTTATTTAGAGGGAAAAGTCCTGAAAATAGTAATAATTGATTTTAAAAGTAATATTATCCAGGAAATATTTTTTGTAATCAAAAAAACGTTGGAGTGTTTTAAAAATCTGTTAAAATATTGTTGGAAATTCAAGAGCTCCCGAAGGAAGTTTTTGCAATTTTGGAAAGGAAAAATACTGAAAAATACTAGAAATCTGCAGTTGAGATTACTCAAAGAAAATTCTTAGAATGAAAAATACATACAAGTTCTATAGATCTAAAAGAAAAAACGATAAAAAAAAGTTTTCTTGCTATTTAGAACACAATTTTTTTTAACCTGGAAAAAAATTACTGAAATATGTATAAGAGCTGATTTTAAAAATTTTAGATGTCGAAAAAATACCTAGAATCTGGAAGAAAATTGCTGCAATATTTTAGAATCTTCGAAGCAAAAATCTGGGAGTAAAATCGTTGGAAACTTTTAGGACCCACGAAAAACTTTCTTGTTATTTTGAGGGGAAACAAAATTCTGAAAATAGTAATAGTTGATTTCTAAGTATTATTACCTGGGAAACAATTTTTTCAATCTAGGAAACGTTGGAGAATAAGAAAATCTGTAAGAAATTTGTTAGAAATTCTAGAACCCTTCGAAGAAATTTTTGCAATTTTGGAAAGGAAAAATGGTAACACCTTTATTTAAATAAAACAAAAGAGGTAATGTTGGAAATTATTGTACAATCGGTTCTTCTAAAATTATTAGAATCACATCTTTATTTGATGTGTAGAAATACACTTATCGGTAAGCATAGTGGATTTCGTACAGGCTAATCATAAGCAACTAATTTTATTTCAAACAAAAGGTCTAATAATAATGGTTTGGAATTAAAACATTAATTTAAATTAATTATAAAATAGCTGCTCCAAGCTTTCATGCATCTAATGCATCTGTGAAATGGACTCTTAGTTTTATTAAAAAAAAAAAAAAAAAAAAAAAAACACCTTTATTGGCATCAAAAATAAAATACATACTACAACATAATAATATTTCTTCCCTCTCCTCTTTATTATTACTTTTTTTTCTCTCCTTTTTCTCATACCTCCTCTCTTCGTTTCTTTAGTTTTATTAAATTGAAGGCAGTTTGTGAAAATAAAGAGTGTTTTATCTCATCCCAATGATCAATTAATCAAACTTTAAAAAGGACATTATAATAATACATCAAGGAACAGTATTTATAGTAAGAATATATACAATACAGTAGTTATTTCAATTTTAACTTAAACCACTTCCTATTGATTGCATTTTAGAGTTACATACTGTTCTATATACAAGTAAAGACAAAAATACAAAAAATTAATAAAGCAAAAGAACCACAGTTAATAGCCAATCACTACTACTAACTGGTGTTACTTGAAATAATCCTAATAATAATTTAATCTGACAAATATTTATATTATCCTCTGACTTAAAGTCCCAGAAATTTAAGTGACATGATGCAACTTTAAGGATCAACAACTTAAGTGATTTTAATTGACTCTGGTCTTGGTAAATTTTAGTAAATTATTTGTTTAATAATGTTATGAATAACTCTCTGATTTTCAAAAAAGTGTGTTCATTTTCACAATTGTTTCGCAAATTTATTGCTTCTTCAAATTTTTCACAGAATGTTGTAAACAAAGCAAATTCTTGTTAAAGATAAGCATATTTAGGAGAATATTTTTGTATTTTATATCACTTGTACAGAGAAAGGTAATGGAGGAGTAAGATTAAATAAAATATATGACTTGAATCAATTTCTCAAACTTTCCTAAAAGATATTTTGAAAGGTTATTCATTAGAAAATCAAATATAAATTGCTTGTAATCAAAAATAAAACTTTTAGAATGTACGAGTGGCCACTTTCTCATTCTATCATTATCAAAATACAACAAATGATTGCTGGAAAAAAAAGAAAAGAAAAAATTTACACAATAAATAAAGTACATCTATGAATAAAACCGAAAATAAATTCATTGGAATATTATAAAAAATGAAGGGTGGGGTGGTATAGAGACCACCCACCCTACCAATAATGTCATTTCTATAAAAAAATCATTGTAAACATAGCTAATCTACACAGTAGGTCCAAAATTAGCAAAATTTAATAGAACACCATTATTATCTTTATGATGGAATAGATAACTAGTCGATTTTGTTTTAAATGTCTTTTAGTATTTATCAACAGCTCGGAGATATTATTCTTTTTACTAGATAAAAATTAACAATACAAATTTTACATGTTCAAATGTACAAATTCCCTATGATACGTGCTCATTTGAGACATATGGTACAATATTCTAATGTTACCCATAAATTATAGAATAAATTTAATTTTACATGTTTGCAACTTACTTTTACATGTTAATATAACCTCCACAACGTGTAAAAATAAATTGTGAAGCAACTAAAACCAGTGTTTTATATAATTCTTCTTAATTATATAATCTTTATCAAGTGATTTATCTTTACAGTGATCTACAATAAGATTATGTAATTAATTATAATTGAAGCTTTAAATTTGAGTCTAATTTTAATATATTGAATTGATGAGGTGAAATTCCAATATATATGTAAGAAAAATGCACTTCTATTGAAATTTCTCATAGTTTTTAATGTCGAAACATTAATACAGACGTTTGATATTTAAAACTATGAAAATTTTCAATATATATGATATTTTATACATATATAATGTTATATATTATTTCAGAATTAAATTTTTCTTAATGATATATTTAACATCATTACATACATTAGTCAACAGATTTAATTTTCTTCTGCGCCGGCTGGTTTACCTCCATATCTTCATCTTCGTCTTCCTCTTCGTCCAAGTCCATTTTATTATTAGAATTATTCAAATTTTCAACCAACATTACGGTCTTACCATGTCTACGGCCAACTAAAAAGATACAACCAGAACATAGTAGAAAAAAGAAAACCATTTTTTAACCAACAAAAGAGTTCTTACCTGAATTTATATACACCTTTCTACCACAATGTGTGATTGCATTTTTGCTTTGTTGTTCATTTAAACCGAAAATTAATCCTCTGCGCCAAAGTTAAGGAAGAATTTCAATAATGAAAATAGTGGTAAAAATAATTAGTAACTAGAATGTAAATAACGATATTAAAATTCGATTATTTCAATTTTAGTTTTTTGAATAATAAAATAGAATTGCACTGAGTTTATTCATTACTTCACTTATTCAGAAAGTGAATATTATCAATTACAATCTGGTTTTTGAGTTACGTGAAGAGATCATTTACATGAATAATTAAAATTTACTTTCTACAGAATTTATTTTTATTTGCCAGAAGTACATTTCAAGATTTTAGTTACCTATTAATAATAACAACTTAGTACTCTAACAAATAAAAATAAATTGTGAAGCAAGTGAATTCCAATACATATGTGTTTTATTCAAGTTCTATTATTTGGTACAATTTCAAGTTATTTACTTAATCATTAAAGATTTAATGAATTTAAAATATATTGACAATTAAAATCACTTGCTTTAACTTATTTTCAATTTATTTCTACCTATAAAAATTAAGTTGAACTTCCGTAACGTGTAAAAATAAATTGTTAAACATGTAAATGCAAGTGATTCTAATGTTCATTTTATAATTTATTTTAGTGTAATGTATTAAAGGATACAAATTAATTATATCATATGGGCTCCTCACTAGAAAAGGATTTGTTGCTCCACTGCTAATAATAATGTTCTTGGACTTTCCAAACGTGTGGTACAGGTGAGACACATAAATTACATTCTTCCTTTGTGTGCTATCCATTATAGCCGGTGAATACATGATCTCAAAATGAAGTCCCTTTTCCACGAGCAAATTGTATAACTTTCGGCTGCATTTATACAACGGTTTCTCTTCTGGATTGAATGTCAAAATATCTGCATCTAGATTTGAACAAGTAAACTAAAAATAGTAGCAATAATTAATTAAATTAAATACAACAAAGAATAACAGTTTTATTACAATGGCGTAAAATATGAATTAATTTCTCAGTTAAACCCCGATGAAACATTTTTGTATTAGATTGTGGATAAAAACGCTTTCACTTGTTAAGAGAAATATAAGCAAAACAAAAGTGTTTTAATCAACAATCTAATTATAGTCAAAGCTGACTGTGAAAATTATTCAAGAAAAAAAAAAGAAATAGGAATAATAAATTGATCATAGAAACTTTTTTAAAGCACAAAATTATTAATTTATCAAATCTATAACTTATATAGCAAAAATATTTTAATTAACTTAAATCAGAGTTATCATATCTTTTCAAATCTTTCGTTAATATAGAGATGACTTATTCACTATTAAATAATAAATATACACATTACAATAAGATATCTATTTGTAAGCAGGTATGTACCTATGCAAAAGAATTAAATTTATTACCTGAAAAGCTGCCTGTGATGTTGGTTGAACAGCTAATATGTGATACTTCTTAAAATGTTGGGACTTTGTCTGAAACAAAAATGTAATACACGGGGCACCTTTTTCCTCAGAAATAACTCACCAATTTATACATGGAATCAGCATTTCCAAAAATAATTGTGAGTCGATTAAATATTTTCATTCCTTCACATCCCTAAAAAGTAAATCAAATTAATATAATAAACAAAAACAAAAAAACAATGAAATTATCAAAGCCTACTTGCTGTTTTGATAGTTTTTTTATATCAGTGGGTAACAATTATTTTGCAGGAAGTCTAATAATTTTATTTTATGTGTGAGAATTAATATTTAAGTTTAATTACACAACTACAACCAATAAATAATTATTGGGTAAGTTAAAAGCTTCACAGTGAATATAAAACAGTTTTTACAAAAATAAATTTTTATCAATAGATTAAACATTATTCATAGTGTACTTTTTATGTATTGCACTAATAAATCATACCTCGACTTCCTTTATTGCAATCGGTACAGGTACAAGTTCATCTCGAGGCTCACCTTTCTTCTTCTTTTTCTTCGATTCCAGACTAGTTGCGTCCAGCACTTGGTTAATTGCAATTGTCCTGAATCCTACTAAAAGTTTATGTAAACAAATTATTGCAAACAATAACATAACCTATACTTACATTCGTACAACTTTTTTATGGTTTCGTCGTAACTACCATTGCCCAGGCATTTTTCGGAAATTGAATAATCAAAAAACGAATGCACCACATCCATTTTTTATTAAATAATTTGTTTAAATGCACCCTTTACAACAATTATAAACACGTGCTTATAAATATTTTATAAACTATATATTTGTGTTAATATTTAAATTTTAAACTTTAAATAAAATTAACTACTCGCGTAAAAATTAATAAAAACATATTAAATTCGAATAGATATTTTAAATTGTATAAAATTATAATCTATTATAGTAATTTTTAGATTATTATTTTGGCAACATGTATATTTCCACTATTTTTAAAAAGAGGTTAGAAAAATAAAAACCATAAGTACACAAAATTTGTATTCTACTGCGGTTGGTAAACAAGGCCTAGTAGCTAAGGTTATTAAACACACAATTAGAAGAAGAAAATCCTTATTGTATTAATTTATTCGTGGTATAAATAATTCATAAATATTATTAACGTGGATCAATTTAACATTAAAATTTTAAAATTATAATGTTATCATCAAGATGCATAAGCCGGTTCTCTTCAGTAAGGAAGTGCTATGGAATAATAAGCAGTCATAAAATAATTCATAGGAAATATAGCAAAGTCAAAGAGGAACAAGAGGAAGATCATAAGATCGGTGATATAGCATCTAAATACAAGCCTTTTAAAGATGAAGATGCTGAAGTCATATTAGATATTTATGAAGAAAAACTGAAGTATATTAATACAGATGATCCTCAGGGAGCAGGTGGTTCAGAAGATATATTTGAAGGGTTAAATTTAACACGTAAGTTTATTTTTAATTTTTGGTAATTTTTTTCTTAGGTCTCTATCAAATACAAAACAGTCTGCCAACATCGCACATCAGATCCTAATGCCAAGAACTTCCCAAAAGACTCTCCATCCTGCACCATCACCTTTGCTTCATGTTCTCCAGCTTCATGCTTCTCAAACCAGATCTTAGAGCCAAAAAACTTTCAAAAATGCTCTGCTGGTCATTCCCATGAAAAACCCCAATGAAAAATTATGTTATTGAAAACAACCAATTATTTCATTTATTTGATTAAATGTAGAACAAATATATAAAAGCTATTTATTTATTTGAAAGTTGTTATCTATTAATCAAACACACATGCTTTTGTATTCTTACTAGAATTGAAATTGTAATTAAATAGAATTATTATTTAAATTAAATGTAATGCTACTATAATACTTAAATGAGTACATACAACATACATTTTAGCCTATAATATGATCTCATTCAATTAAAAGATAATAATAAAACAATGTTTATTTTAGGTGGATTGAATGGCGTTTTTGAAATCGAAGACTTGGTGGAGGTATTAAATAGGGAAAATGTGGAAGATATATTTGTTGCGTCTGTACCGAAAGAGATAAACTACGTGGAATACATTTGTGTGGGTACTGGAAAATCTATAAGGCACATGAAAGCCATAATGCAGTTTGTAAGAAAAGTCTATAAGAAGAAATGCCACAAATCTGATATTGTTCCAAAACTAGAGGGTGCTAATTCAGTGGACTGGATGGCTATAGATTTAGGTAAATAAAATCATTTTCAATTTAAATTTTGAATATATTTAAACCATTTTCCAAGGGTTGGTTTACAAAATAATAAATGTTGAACTGTGAATTTATTTTCACTTAAATTAGACTTAACAGCATTAAAAACTAAATAGGAATTAACTGCTTGATTGATAGTTGCATTAATATAAAATTTATTTGGAGGGCTTTCTGTAAACCCACAAGAAACTGTATAAATAATTATACCAGGTGTTAAAATTTAATATGAGAAATAGTTTTTTCAATGGTTTTCCCTCTTAACTATTAGGTTCGAAAATTTAACAAGTAAAAACTATATTATTATTGAAGAACTTATGAATAAGGTAAAATGCAATTTTTGCCAGGAGTATGCAACCAAATATACACTCGCAGTTAGCTTGTTAGAAGTACATTATTTTTGGCTATTATTTACTTCAGTTGAATGTCATGTATTTCCAACATAATTTAATCAAATTTAGGATGTACCAGAAAGTAAATGCCTCCATAATCAAATATTTTATTTTTGGTTGTGAAACACGTGTTTCGAATTCACTTTTAATTTTGAACATGATTACTAGAGTAAATTTCAGAATTTAGATAAAAGAAACCTTTAGATAAAAGAGTATTGACCATTTGTTTAATTAGATCAATATTGTTATAAATTAATTTTACTAGAAATCTAGTATTAATTAAATGGTTATAGAGAATTTATATATTTGCTGCATTTATTTTATAGGTAATATAGCTTTACACATTTTCTCAAGACAATCGAGGTTAGTGTATGATTTAGATTCGCTTTGGAGCGTGGGCCCTAAATACGACAAGGAATGTAATAAAGAAGATCCAATTGTTGCCATGTTAGAGAAGCATTCAATATATTTAGAGGGCCTGAAACCAGCAACTTGATGTAATAATTAAATGGAATGTAAGTGAGCTTTAATTCTTTGTAATAAAAATAATTTAAAAAAATATACAATGTTTTAATTGAAGATTTTGTGAATTATTAAATATGATAATATTAATAGCTACAACATATTTATTCAGGTATTCTTAAAAGGTAATTAACATTTAAGTTAAATGGTGTTGATATTAAAAGGTTTGTAACACAAATTTAAATTTATTTAGTTTCACTTTCAAGTTTTGATGATAAAAGGTTTTTGACTATATACATAAGAAAATTTTATACAAAAAAATTCGTTAAGTAATATTTATTAGGAAAAAACAATTTAAAAAATATAAATTTTTTATAAAATTAATAGAAAGTATAATACATATCCTAGAAGACAAATATGAACCGAAAAGCATATATATACATATGCATGAACAAATATTCAAACATACATCATTAATATACACCAATCAATAGGTTTTTTTACACAAACAACTATACAACAAACAAAATAAATAACTAAAAATAATAAACACATCAGATTTACCTACGAGTCTTAGAGATAGTGTAAAATTTATTTATAAAAATACAAATGGCCTACGATTTACATATTGTTCGGATGGCTTATAAAAACAACTTTGTCCTCTTCATCACTAACGCACATTCTAGTCAAGTCCGAAGCGACGGATTCCGTTTCGTCGAATACACTGTTTTGCAAGATGTCGTCGTTGGAGGCGATCGAGTCTTCCTCATCTGAAGGGGTTATGTCCATGTCGATGGTATGCTGCAGTAATTCCATAGGGGACTCGCACTTACGCTGCTTGGCGAGGGTAAGTTTCGGCGGCGGTAGATTGCAGGGAAGTGATTCGATTTGCGGTATTCTTATAGTTAATTCGTGGTTTCTAAAAAGTACACATTTTATTATATTCGAAAGGGGTTTAGATTTGACGTTGTAATTTACATAGGTAACGTTGATTCCAAGGTCGATTTTGATTGTGGGATTGTGTGCGACCATTCTGATGAATTTGGTCTGCAAAGAAATGTTAATAAGGGTTGTTGTTTTTAACAAATTGGTCTTTTTATATACTTACAGAGGGGTATATCGCATTAACGCCAGCGTATTTCGTAAATCAGTCAATGAGAACCTTCTCTGTCCATTGTAGTTGGTAATTACATTACATGCAGGCGATTCCGTCCTATGCTGCCCCTCAAGCAAACTGATATCAAACTTCAATTTTCCTATAAAAAAATATTCATACATTACACTAACATAATGAACTCTAACAATCTGAACATACCTGAGTCGATCGGACCTAATTGTTGTGCTATGCCAAACAAGTAATCCGCCGTCCAAAAGTTCGGTATCCTCAAAAATACTTTCCCAGTATCCGCAGGCAGATAAAATCCCAACTTATGTAAGAGAAGAATGAATGGCTGGTGCCTTAAAGAATTGGCCTGTTCCGACGTCCACGTAACTATCGGGATTGGTAAATGTAATACTGAAATAAAATTTGAAGACATTTTTTAAACAATTTGATAACGTTTTGATAAGATTTTGTTTTGTTTTATTTATTACATATGTTCTGAAGTTTATTTTAATCTTAATGTATCTTTTATTTTATATTTCATTATATCATTATATTACTTACAAGTGTAATAATAAACAGTAGGCTCCATCACACTATTAGTGCAATTCAAGACATCCGTATTTGTGATCAAAAGTTTCACGAAACAAGCCTCGATTATGGCATTTTGTAGCCAACTTATGTGGCGCCCCCTGTTATCTCGATACAGGTGATCGAGCAATACTTTAATATCACCATTGATTAGACTGTCGGCCGGTCGTATCTGTGAAGAGCTGCTATTATGCATTTGCTCATTATCTGAAGGAGACGTTCCTGTAAAATCTTCATTTATATACACACTTTGCTGGTTCACACTTTTATCTAAAATTGTTTTGATGATGGATATGTTAGTTTTTGTAGAAAGTCCCATTTTGGCGTAATTTACATTCCTGTTGATCATTATGTCACCTATTTCTTCATCTTCTTGCATCAGTTCTTTCGGCGAGCTGTATGAAATTATCATTAGTACACACTAAAACGGTGAAAACTTAATTTTTCTTACTTTAAATTTGGCGAAGGTTGAGGCATTGATAGATTTGCCTCTCTGGGACTCTCCATGGGCGAACAATGGTTAGATCTTCGGCTATTTATAAATTTGTGTATCACGTATTCTATCAAATCAGACCAATCCTAAAAACATCATCGTTAAAGTTAAAAGTTACAGGTAAATTTTTAAATTAAGTACATCGCAAATTTCATAATCAGTTTCCCAGATTTGCGAAAAAGTCTTCAGAATATTGGGCTGAAATAATGTAGAGACTTGCTCCAAATCGCCACCGATGTGGTGCATCATCGTAAACACGCAGTTGTTAACAAATTCGCCATTCTCTTCGAATTTCTCTAAGAGAAAACCATATTGCCACATTATCTCTACTGTCGCGAATCTGAAATTACAAGTTTAAAACGCATTATTCACATTCGAGACTCTTCGTCACTAACTAGACCAACAAAATGGATGAGACAAACATTTAGAAATACACAAGACGCATATCTTCACCAATCAAGCTAATGAATATAACGACGATTGACAAGACTTTAAAAGTTCCTACTTAAATCTAGCATACTTACTCCTAGAATAATGAAATTTAGCACGAAAATGATTCTGCAAATAAGGAGGTATATAAATGAATCCAATGAAGAAAATTATATGCAGATAAAGATCGCAATACCCAATGGAACTAAGCAACAGTCGCACACTGAAGTCCTCAAACCCGGTACTTACTCACAAAACTAGAAAATTTTGCTGAAACTAACTTAAAAAAAACTAGATTTTAAAATTGCAAATCAATTATCTGCAGTTATGTTATAATTCAATGCCGTGGGTTTGATACAGTGCAATGTGTACTTACAAGAAGAAGGGTCACTTACTGTTTCAAGTGTTCCATCAGATTAACAGAACATTTTTCTAACGAGGATGTATTTTCAAGGAACATTAAATAATTGTGATTCGTGACTATCAAGTCTTCTAAATACTGTCTGCCATGCAACATCGGATTGTGCTGCCTTAGCAGTAGTACAAATAGTTGTCTCAAATCTTCAGTTTGTATAATTTGTGTTTCCAATTTGTGTAGGGTGATTTTATCTTCTTCATTCAGGTGTGAATGTTTTTGATACATTTCAGTCGCTTGAATGAATTCCCTAATTGCGGTGACAACCTTAAAACACAAATAATAATGATAAATTAAAAAGTTAATTATATATAATTTCTAATCAATTATAAACTTAGCTATGTTTATTGTGGATAACAATTAAAATTATTACCTGTTGAAACTTCCTAATATCCTTTAGCAAAATATTATTTATAAACCTGAATATTTAATTTTTAAAATATTTAAGGCTTACCAAATGTAGTCGTCGTAAACAAGATCTCAAATCAATATTTGACATATTACAGCTAATTTCTAGTTCTTCGTAGAGACACACGCCTTGGAATATCAAATATGACATAATATCATAAGACAGCACCGATCGAATATGCACCAGGTCGAGTTCGAGTTGTGTCGCGAATTTCAGAAAGTAGGTGACCAACCAGAAGAAATGCGACGTATCAATCGGTTCCTGAGGATTGGTCAGTAACTGCGAGTGAATATCGTGCACTAAATTACCATAGCCTTTCAAGAGAAAGTCTACGGTAAACTCCTTCAATATATTGGAAATGTCTTCATCGGTAGGCGTGTGATGCATCAGACCTTTCATGTTGATACTAAAACGTATATTGGTTAATATATTTGTTAAATTGATTGAGAGATTATGAAATACATGTTGGTTTTGCTTCGTTTGACTAGTTTTTTCCTGCGCAGTTCCTTTTTATCCAGAACTGTGATGGTTCGATTTTTTTGGCTACTTGACCGGCACTTGATGAATGTGTGCGGTTTTTGGTGTATTGGTTTTTTATGTGGAAGATCATCGTCATTACTGGAAGTTGATATTGATTCTTGATTTTCTACTTGGGTAACGTAACCACAATCGGATATCTCACTTTGTGATCGCTCAATTTTTTTCGTTTGCATAGAAAAGTTGCTGTTATTGATGGTATTATTTTTTTCCATTAGTGTTGGAGATTGTAGGCTCTATGGAAGAAATTAATGATTAGTAATCAGTTTAGAGAAAATTACTTAAGATTTGTTAACCTTTACACTGCAACCACTATCTGTACTAGGACCCATTGAGGAAACTCCACTGCTCGTGCTGGTTTCTGTTTCTGTAGATTGCACCCGTTTCATTCCTGCCAGAGTTTTGCTTCTATTTTGCGCTGCTCTGACCACATCTGTAGTATTCGTCTTATTCCTCATATTGTCCATGTTTGTGTTACACTTATTTCTATCGTTAGCTTTCCTGCTGACGCCGTTATCGCTGGAATCTGATGTTGGATCAGAGGTTATAACCGGAGAGGAGTCTCCACTGCCCTGGTCAGGAGATGTATTACTTTCGTTGTCCTCACTACTTTCACTCAACGAAGTTTCTAACCAGATATTTAAAAGCTTTTGCAGTGTTCCGACGTGTTGGTCCTTGTACATTAAGGCGATTAATTGCACCATTGTCACACTCCAATATGCCTACAAAATATCATTAAAAAAGAATTGTAAAATTGCAAGAAACAAAATTTTTTGAGTAAATGTATTTATTTAATTTCACAATGACAACTGCCTTTATATTTATAATTGTATAAAAGAGTTAACGCCATATTAATATGATTTATTTTCGAAAATAGAAACAGTGAAAATAAAATTAAAAAAGAATAATCATAAAATAAATTGTTTCCGTTATAAAATTAGGATATCCGAATGCGTACCCTGTCAATTACATAACACAAATTTTTAGTTACTCCACCGTTTAATGTAAATTGGCGTATCTATTTGCTCGTGAAATTAAACGTATCCCTGTTTCCGATAGAAACACGTGGATGTCAGGTGAAATTATATATTTCACGTTACATGTATTGATTACCTTCTGTGCGCACGACATTAAGTAGATGATTATTTTGTCCATGCTCTGGGTAAACAAGTTCCAAACAATCTCGTTCTGCATACTGGTGTGCCCCATTTTATTAGCACTTGGTAACCTATCTTCCGGTATGTGCAATACATTGCGGAGCAGCAGTAGGCAGTTGTTGATGCTATCACATTTATGTACGTTAAGGTTGGAATCTTTTTCGACCATATGTTTCATATGATCCACCACCGCTTTTGTGCTACGACTATCGGTGAAAGCCTCTTTCGACGTGCTCAAGAGCTTATTCAGTTCGAAGATTGTGTGCCGGCCAACATCGGTCCGTGATACGGCTTCAATCGAAAGCAAACATTCCACGGGAATTGTTAAATTTACCAAGATCTTAATAGTCGTATCGATTATCTTAGTCGCGTCAGTAATCTTCGTATCATCTTTGACGAAGATGAGTAATGGTATTAAGTCTTTATAGATATTTTCCCCGAAACCGATTGCCCGTCGGAATGTACGCAGGGTTTGATCTTCTAACGCGAGTTTTCTAAGTATATCCTCGAGTATATCTAAAAAGGATTTACATTTGCTTAACTTTAGTGTATTTTTCTTTTAAGTGTATACTTACCAAGACAGTCATCACTGACGTTGTACGTGTCTCCTTGACGTTCACCCAGCGAACCAAGGGTATTGTGGATCTGTCGACTTGACATCATCCATGCCATACTGGATTCCGCCCACAACTAAATCAAATTTAGTTTACTGGTTACTGGTTACACAATGGAATTATACGGAAAGCAATAAAAATAACTTTATAAATACATAATTAAACCGTATTAATATCGGCTGACACTAACAGACATCGACGTCTTTATTAAATTGATACAATTGACCTTTACGATATTCTAATTTGAAGGATACATTAATTTAACATCTTAACCGTTTTATATTTTTTTATAGAGTCGATAATGTGTCTCTGAACAGAATCGGGCTTCATCATTAAACACCACCCTGGGACACTCTAGATTCCAGTGCAGTCGCAAAAGTTGTTGTCGATGTTGAGTCTTTAGTGGTAAGACAAGACGTGGACGATAGGATTGAAAGTTGAAAGATTCTACGATAAATAGGATGACCTTCGTTAGCAACCATAAATCAACAATTGATCTGGTATTGAAGAATCTGTCCGTAGTTGCCATAGGTCGAAGATGGCGGCATTGAACCTCATTTGTTCTTTGTCCCCCGGTTCCTCATCTGTGACATTTATGACCCTATCTAAGCCAATAAGCAATTTCTCTAATCGTATTATTCAATAGAAATATTATAAGAAAAATATAATGTAACATATACTTTGCATAACAACAAATACGTCAAATACTATTTAACTTTCAATTATTAACTACTCGAGACAAGTAAAGGTAACATAATTAAATAATAAAACGACAACAGAGAATTGTAGGAAAGTTAATCGTCAAAGTCACGTGAACCGCCACGAGACCCTTAACGCCGTACTGCACATATTATCTTGCGAAAACTTCACTATTTAAATCAGAAAGCTATGTAGCTTTGGGTGTTGGCTAAATAATTTATTTGAAAATCAAAACTGTTTGATTAATTAAATTACGTTGTGCAATAATTTAGATGCACATGCCATCTAATAGCGTGTATCCCATTCCAAAGAACGTGAGTAGGTACGTCATGTTATCTACATTATACTCGCGATCGATACAATTACTTGCATTGCAGCCGTCGAAAATCCAACCCTACCAACGTAGGTCCCTTTGTTCGCTCAACTTACGCAGTCTAGTATGAATGTTTCTTTGATAACGTGTACAATCTATTGAATACGTAAAGGGGCGCCTCGTTTCTAAGCTTTGTTTGTGTTTATTGTAAAGGTTAAGGTCGCATAGAAATTTAATATAACAAATAATAATATTTTCCATAAAGAAAGTTTTAAGTATTCTTCAAACAGAATGATTTCAAACTAATTTATGTAAGAATAAGTTTAGATTAGATTAAAAAAAATGTATTTGCATAATATAAGTACGAAATCAAGCCTTTCCTACCAAAATCTGATTCTCAAATCTGCGACAGGTGAAGATAAGGGGTTGGTCGTGATGCTAACAACGTCACCTCTGAAAAACTCAACGTTAAGGAACCTCAGGCCAAGCCTCGGAAACAGGAGGGAAATAACGACCCCAGTCTAAAACAGTTCAGGCGCCCTCAGAGAAATTCAAAATCAGACCAAGAGCAAGATTGCCGGATAACGTATCCAAAGACGCCCAAGAATTGTTAAAAATAAGGTCAGCTAATGACCGTGAACATTGGAGGCAAAGGATCCAGGAGGCCAGGACCTGAGTTGGGTTGTAGTGCCATCGAAGAAGAAGAAGAATCTTCCATTAGGGAGAGTCTCATTTTTGTTAATTGTTTTTTTATAATTTGCCTTTAGGAAATTCTTAGGTTATTGTTTCCTTGTAATTTTCCATTTGGGCTTTTATTATTATTATCTAACTCTTCCTAGGTAATTTGCTTTTGGGCAACTTTTCATTGGGGACACTTTTGATTTTGATTGATTTGCTTTTACTCAAGTGGTTTTTGTTCGAAATTTTATTAGGGAATCTCATTTTAGTTAAATTATTATAACTTGTTTTTATGCAGCTTTTCATTAGGGATTTTTTTAGGTTAAGTAATTTTTTTTTCGAGCATTTTTCCATTGGGGCTTTTTTAAAATAATTTCTTCCATTGGGGAGTCTCATTTTTGTTCATTGTTTTTTTTTTTATAATTCGCCTTTAGGAAATTTTTAGGTTATTGTTTCCTTGTAATTTGTTTTCGAGTAATTTTCCATTTGGGCTTTTATTATTATTATGTAACTCTTCCTAGGTAATTTGCTTTTGGGCAACTTTTCATTGGGGACACTTTTGATTTTGATTGATTTGCTTTTACTCAATTGGTTTTTTTTTTTCGAAATTTTATTAGGGAATCTCATTTTAGTTAATTTATTATAATTTGTTTTTATGCAGTTTTTCATTTGAGAATTATTTAGGCTAAGTAATTTGTTTTCGAGCATTTTTCCATTGGGGCTTTTTTAAAATAATTTTTCCTTGGGAAATTAGTTTTAAGGACACTTTCGTTTTTAAAGAATTATTTCCGGAAAATCTTCCAAAAGGGAATCATTCCATTCATTTGTTTTTTGCTTCCGTGCAGGTTTTCGTTAGGGAAAACTTTCTTTATTTTAATTTTATTTTTGAGGATAGTAACACATAAGAGAACAATTGCTAAAAAACAAATGTAGGAAGAAAATTGCACGAAAACAATGCACTTAATATGGATTGTATAGATAAATAATTCTCTAATGAGAACATTTTTTTAAATTTATTTATCTATACAATCCTTACTGAGTGAATTGTTTTCGTGCAATTTTCTTCCTGCATTTGTTTTTTGGAAATTGTTCTCTTATGTGTTACTATACTACTACTACTTTGAAGTAAGTAATTTTTAACTAGGCATTTTTTATTCATTCGTTTAGTGAATTATTTTAATACGGTTTTCATTTAAAACAAATTCAAAAGAAAATTTGCTAACATACTTTCAGCAACATTTCATTAGAGAAGCCTTTCTTACCTTCGCTTGTTTCCAGGCAATTGTTCTTAGGCAATCATTTTTTTACCCTTAATTTGTGCCTAGGTAATAATTACTGTATTACTTACTTAGTATTTTTTAATTAGGAATCTGTTTATTCATTTTTTTACAAATTATTGCCGAATTATTGGAGTGTAAAACAATACAATAAGCCAATTTGTTGAAATATTTTCAGGCAATATTTTATTAGGCAATCAATTTCAACATTTATTTGTGCCTAGGCAATTGACCATTAACAAAAATAAATAAATAGGCAATTATTTCTTGGTGAATTGCTTTTGAATAATTTTGCTTTAGAGAAACAATAATATTTTCTAATTCATTTGTTTTTAGCCATATTTTCGTGGTGAATTATTTTCAAACAATTTTATTTTCCATCAGGGGATTTTTTCCTATTAATTTTTTAGGCAATTATTCTTTCTTTAGAAGTTTCAGACCAACTTTCCGTTTGTTTTTTAGGCAATTATTCTTTGGGGAATTATTTTTGGCCAGTTTTCATTTTTTATTCATTTGTCTCTAGGAATTTTAAAAATAATTACTTTCGTTAATTATTTTCATGTAAATATCATTTTTGCGTTAAATTTTCCATTAGAGAAATAAGAAATATTTTTCTTAAATATTTGTTTTTAACGAACTGTTAATATTGATTTTGAGTTAGGCAATTTTTTTTTTACGTTCATAATGAGCCTAGGTATTTTATTTCTATATGTTTTCACCTTAAAATATTTAAAATTATTTTGCGTTCAGCGATTTTTGTTTAGGCAATCGACCATTAACGATATTTTTTGGACTGAAATAGGCAAATGAATAAGCTAATTTGGTGAAATATATATTATTATATTATATATTATCATTGGTGAAGCTTTTCGTTTGTTCTTTGGAGAATTTGAACTGCCTATCTTTTAAGCATTTATTTGTGCCTAGGCAATCGACCATTAACGATAATTAAAATAGGCAATTCTTTTTTGGTGAGTTGCTGTCCACCATATTTCCTTTAGAGAAAATAATCTTTGGTCATTTATCATTAGGCAATTATTCTTTGAAGAATTGCTTTTGGCCAATTTTCCTTTAGGAAATCTTCATTTTTGATTCATTTTTGTCTAGGAATTTTAAAAATAATTTTCTTTCGTTAATTACTTTCATGAATATATCATTTTTTGCGTTAGATCATCAACGATTTTCCTCCCTAAAATAGACAGGTCTTTGGTGATTGCTTTCAGCCAATTTTTCATTAGAGAAGAAAGAAGAAACATTCTCTTCAATGTTCGTTTTTAAGCAACTGTTATTATTATTTTTGCGTTAGGCAATCTTTTCTACGTTCATAGAAAGCCTAGGTATTTTTTATTTCAATATTATTTTTCCGTAAATTATTTGAAATTATTTTCAGGCAAATATTGAATATTGTGTTCGGCGATTTTTGCCTAGGCAATCGACCACTCATTTTTTTTTACTAAAATAGGCATTTTTTTGTTGAATTGCTTCGGACCAATTTTCCTTCAGAGAAAATTAAAAAAAAATAATTTCTATCGATCAATTTCCTTTTTTTGTAGGTAAATTATTTTTCAGCAATTGTTTCTTTATCTATTAATAATAATAATAATAAATTCATTCTTCTGATGAATTATTATCACATGACTACCGTTTAAAACAAATGAAACCAATTTGTTGAAATATTATATTAGCGAAGCTTTTCTTTTGTGTTTTGGAGAATTTGGACTATTTCTCTTTAGACGATTAATTATTAATTAGGCAAACTTCATTTTTCATTCATTTGTTTTTAGGAATTTTTCAAATAATTTGTTTTCGTTAATTATTTTCATGTATTAACATTTTTGCGTTAGACCATCAACGATTTCCCTCCCTAAAATAGGCAATCCTTTGGTGATTGCTTTCGACCAATTTTCCATTAGATTGAAAAGAAAAACTCTCTCTTAAACATTTGTTTTTAAGCAACTGTTTAATTATTTTTGTAGTAGGCAATTTTTGTACGTTCATGGAGAGCCTAGGCATTTTTTAAATATTATTTTCCCGTAAATTATTTGAAATTATTTTCCGACAAATATTCAATTTTCGGCGATTTTTGCTTAGGCAATCGACCATTATTTTTTTGAAATAAAATAGGCAATTCTTTTTGGTGAATTGTTTTGCTTTAGAGAAAATATTTAAAAAAAATTCTTTCGATCAATTTCCGTTTTTTGTGCAGTTTTTTTGTAGGTGAATTATTTTAGTGTAATTTTGCATTAAGGACTCCTTTATAAATTTGTTTTCGAGCAATTGTTTCTTTATCTATTACTTTGACGTAATTTTTAATTAGGAATTATTTTATTAATTCTTCTGGTGAATTATTGCTATATTGCCGTTTTAAAACAAATCAATAAGACAATTTGGTGATATATTTTCAGGCAATATTTCCTTTGTTCTTTGGAGAATTTCTTTTGGGCCATTTTTTTTAGACAATCAATCTTTTAACCATTTATTTGTGTCTAGGCAATCGACCATTAACGATAATATATAAAATAGGCAATTGTTTTTGGTGAATTGCTGTCGACCAATTTTTTTTTAGACAAAAGAAAACATTCTTTGGTCATTTATTTTTAGGTAATTTTTCTTTGGAGGATTGATTTTGGCCAATTTTCCTTTAGGCAATCTTCTTTTTTTCATTCATTTGTGTCTAGGGAATTTTAAAATAATTTTCTTTCGTTAATTATTTTCATGTAAATACAATTTTTGCGTTAGACCATCAACGATTTCCTTTCCTAAAATAGGCAATCGTTCTTTAGTGATTGCTTTTGAGGGAAAAGAAGAAAGATGTTCTTAAATATTTGTTTTTAAGGTAATGTTATTATTATTTTTGTTGTTAGGCAATTTTTGTACGTTTATAGAGAGCCTAGGTATTTTTTTTGTTAATATTTTTTCCTAGTAAATTATTTTCAAGCATATATCGAATTTTTGCCTAGGTTAATATTTTTTTTTGACTACAATAGGCAATTGTTTTTTGGTGAATTGCTTTAAACCAAAAAAAAAAAGAATCTTTCGCTCAATTTCCTTGTTGTGCAATTTCTTTTGTAGGTAAATTATTTTTGTGCAATTTTGTTTTTGAGCAATTGTTTCTTTATCTATTACTGTATTACTTTGAAGTAATTTTTAATTAGAAATTATTTTATTCATTCTTCTGGCGAATTATTTTCTCATGATTACCGTTTAAAACAAATGTTGAAATATTTCAGGCAATATTTCTTTTTAATATTTCCCTGTAATTGGATATGAATGTATCTGTTGGGAATTAAATAAATAAATAAATATTTCATTAGCGAAGCTTTTCTTTTGTTCTTCGGAGAATTTCTGTTGGGCCATTTTTCTTTTAACCATTTATGTGTGCCTAGGCAATCGATTGTCAACGAAAATAAATAAAATAGGTAATTATTCTTTGGAGAATTGATTTTGGCCAATTTTCTTTTTTCATTCACTTATGTCTGGGAATTAAAAAAATCCTCAATTATTTTCATGTAAATATCATTTTTTGTGTTAGACCATCAACGGTTTACATATAATTGTTTTAGGACAATTCTTCTTTATGATTTATTTTTTTAGTAAATTGCTTTTGACCAATTTTTCTGGAGGAAAAATAATAATAAGCAAGAATAATTGCCTAAAAACAGGTGAAAAGGCAAATCACTTGTTTTTAGACAATTCTTCTTACTTATTATTTTAGACAATTTTGATTCCCATTATGGGATTTAATTTTTTTTTTCTTGTTGAGATGCTTTAGAACAACTCTTCATCATGAAAACTTTTCTCTATTTTTATTTGTTTTTAGGCAATTTTTGTGTACAATTTTCCATTAGGCAATATTTTATCCTATTCACTGATGCCTAAGTATTTTGTTGATAATATTCTTTCGTTAATTATGAGACCATATTACAAATTGTCAATAGTTTTAATCCTTTTTTACAATTCACAGCTGAGTAGGAGACATATTTTAGATTCGGTTTTGATAAGTTTTGATTCAATCATTCTTCACTGGTACCAAAAACCCACTTCGCCTGGGAGGTATATTAACTTCCATTCTAACCACCCCTTGACCCAAAAAAATAATATTCTAAAAGCTACTAAGTATCATTTTTTACGTTAGACCATTAACCATTTTATTGTCTAAAATAGGCAGTCGTTTTTTTGTGGTTGCTTTTGGCCAATTTTCCATGAGAGATAAAAGAAGAAAAATTCACTTTAAAGATGTGTTTCTAGGCAACTGTTCTTATTATTAGGTTAGGCAATTTTTTGTACAGTGAAGTGCGCCTAGAAATAATTTTTTGATAATTTTCTTTCGTGAAATATTTTCAGGCAATAACGATTTTTGCATAGGCAGTGGACCATTATGAATTTTTTTTGCTAAAATAGACAATTGTTTAATTATGTCAACTACAGTCACTGACCTGTTTAGATCTATTTTTGATCTCATCAGCGTAACGCAGTTGGAGACAGGGAAGTTTTTATTTATTTATTATTAAACGGGTAATCTCAGTAAAACATAATTAGAAACAAAAAAACTAACATACAAATGAATTATTTAATTACTTTTGATCAATTTTTCTTTAAAAAATTGGGCGGGGCTTTGTGCTTACTTTTTATTAGGAACTCTTCGTTAGTTTCATTTGTTTAAAGGCAATTAATTTTTGAAATTTTTCTTATACGCAATGCTTTTTTTTCTGTTCACTTGTGCCTAAATATTTTATGATAATTTTCTCTCGTTAATTATTTTCGACGATTTTTGCATAGGCAAATATTTTGCCTAAAATAGGCAATTGTGTTTTTGTGATTTGCTTGCAAGCAATTTTATTTTAGAGAAAAGAAATATAAAAGGATTACTTTTGACCAAGTTTTTTCTAGAGGAAAAGAGAACAAATCAAATCATTTGTTTTCAGGCAATTACTCTTGGTGAATGATTTTCAGACAATTTTCCATTGAGGAATTTTTAAATTAACCCTTAGGCAATTGTTCTTTGTTGAAGGGCTTTGGGTCATTGTTCCATTACGAAAACAATATTTAGTTTCATTTGTTTTTAGGCAATTATCATATTCTTTGGAGATTGTTTGTCTATAGGCAATTTTCCATAAAGCAAACTGTTTTTTGTGTGTGCTGTAATTTTTCTTCGTGGATTATTTTCAGGCAAATATCGATTTTTGTGTACGGTGATTTTCACATAACCAATTATTTTACTTAAAATTGACAATTGCTTTTTGGTGAATTACTTACGATCAAATTTATTTTAGAAAAAAAAATGCTTTTAATCAATTTTCTTCTAGAGAAAAAGAGAACAAATCTTATTCATTGGTTTTCAGGCAATTCTTCTTGGTTAATGATTTTCAGACAATTTTCAATTACGGAATTTTTAAATTAATTCCTTAGGCAATTAGGAAAACTTATCTTTAGTTTAATTTTTTTAGGCAATTATTCTTTGGAGATTGTTTTTGGGCAATTTTCTATAAGGCAAACATCTTTTAAGCAACCGTTTTTTAGGTTATAAGTTTGTACGTTAAAGTGTACCCAAGTTTTTTTTTTTTCGATAATTTTCATTCATTTCAATTTTGCATAGGCAATTTTTGCGTAAAATAGACAATTGGTTTTTGGTGAAGTATTTATGTCCAGTTTTTTAGAGAAAAGAAAATAAACTGCTTTTGAGCAAGTTTATTCTAGAAAAAAAGAGAACAAATCTTATTAATATTTGTTTTTAGGCAATTTTTCTTATGGTGGATGCTTGGAGCCACAACTTTGTGATACATCTTGAATCAGGAACTTTATCAAATGATAAATAAAACTTACTTTGTTAATATCACACACGCAATTTTTCTCGGTGAATGATTTTGAGAATAAGGAAATGTTTTAATTAATTCTTTAGGCAATTGTTCATTATTGAGAGGCTTTGGGCCAACTTAGCATTAGGAAAACTTATCTTTAGATTCATTTGTTTTTTTTAGGCAATTATTCTTCGGAGATTGTTTTTGGGCAATTATTTTATGTAAAATGAGCAATTGTGTTTTTGTCATTTGATAGAAACCAATTTTATTTTAGAGAAAAGAAATATAAATTAATTGTTTTTGATCAATTTTCCTCTAGAGAAAAAGAGAACAAATCAAATCATTTGTTTTCAGGTAATTCTCATCGGTGAATTATTTTCAGACAATTTTCCATTGGGGATTTTTTAAATTAATTCTTTAGGCAATTGTTCTTTGTTGAAAGGCTTTTGGCCAACTTTCCATTAGGAAAACTTATCTCTAGTTTAATTTGTTTTTAGGCAATTATTCTTTGGAGATTGTTTTTGGGCAATCTTTTTAGACAACTACTTCTTTTGGTTAGGCAATCTTTTGTACGTTCAAGTGTGCTTAGGTATTTTTTTCTATAATTTTCCTTCGTTAATTATTTCGGCGATTTTTTTTACCTAAAATAGGCAATTGGTTTTTACTGAATTGCTTACGACCAATTTTACTTTAGAAAAAAAAAGAAAATGAATTGTTTTTGACTAATTTTCCTTTAGAGAGAAAGAGAACAAATCTTATTTATTTGATTGATGATTTTCAGACAATTTTCTATTAAGGATTTTTAAAATAATTCTTTAGGCAATTGTTTTTTGTTGAGAGGCTTCAGGCCAACTTACCATTAAGAAAACTTACCTTTATTTTCATTTGTTTTTAGGCAATAATTCTTTGGAGATTGTTTTTTTAGCAAACTTTTCTTAGGCGACTGTTATTTTTTAAGTTAGGCAGTTGTGCTTTTGTGATTTGCTTGCGACCAATTTTAAATTAGAGAAAAGAAAAATAAATGAATTGATTTTCACCAATTTTCCTCTAGAGAAAAAGAGAACAAAACAAATAATTTGTTTTCAAGCAATTCTTCTTAGTGAATAATTGCCAGACAATTTTCCATTAGGGAATTTTTAAATTAATTCTTTAGGCAATTGTTCTTTGTTGAGAGGCTTTGGGCCAACTTACCATTAGGAAAACTTATCTTTCGTTTCATTTATTTTTGCATAAGGCAACTGTTATTTTTTGTGTTAGGCAATCTTTTGTACGTACAAGTGTGCCTAAGTATTTTTTTCGATAATTTTCATTCGTGATTTTTGCCTAAAATAGGCAATTGTTTTTGTGATTTGTTTGCAACCAATTTTATTTCAGAGAAAAGAAAAATGAATTGTTTCCTTTATAGAAAAAGAGAACAAATCTTATTCATTTTTTTAAGGCAATTCTTCTTGGAGAATGATTTTCAAACTTTCAAATTAATTCTTCAGGCAATTGTTCATGGTTGAGAGGCTTTTGGTTAAGTTTACATTCGGAAAACGTATCTCTAGTTTCATTTGTCTTTAGGCAATTATTCTTTGGAGATTGTTTTTGGCCAATTTTCCATAAGGCAATTTCATTTAGGCAACTGTTATTTTTTGTGTTAGGCAATCTTTTGTACGTTCAAGTGTGCCTAGGTATTTTTTTTTAAATAATTTTCATTCGTGAATTATTTCCAAGCAAATATCGATTTTTGTGCTCGGCGATTTTTGCATAGGCAATTTTTGCCTAAAATAGGCAATTATTTTTTGGTGTAGGGAAGTGAATTTTATTTTAAAGAAAAGAAAATAAACTATTTTTAGGACATTTTCTTCTAGAGAAAAAGAGAACAAATCTTATCCATTTGTTTCTAGGCAATTTTTCTTGGTGAATGATTTTCAGAATAAGGAAATTTTTAATTATTTCTTTAGGCAATTGTTCATTATTGAGAGGCATTGGCTTTGGGCCAACTTAGAATTAGGAGAATTTATCTTTAGTTTCATTTGTTTTTTAGGCAATTATTCTTTGGAGATTGTTTTTGGGCAATTATTTTATCTAAAATGGGCAATTGTGTTTTTGTGATTTTATTGCAACCAATTTTATTTTAGAGAAAAAAAATATAAATGAATTCTTTTTGTCCAATTTTCCTCCAGTTTTTCTAGAGAACAAATCAAATCAATCAAATCATTTTTTTTTTCAGACAATTCTCCTCGGTGAATTATTTTCAGGCAATTTTCCATTGGGGATTTTATAAATAAATTCTTTAGGCAATTGTTCTTTGTTGAAAGGATTTTGGCCAACTTTCCATTAGGAAAACTTATCTCTAGTTTAATCTGCATAATTTGTTTTTAGGCAATTATTCTTTGGAGATTGTTTTTGGGCAATCTTTTTAGACAAGTGCTTCTTTTGGTTAGGCAATCTTTTGTACGTTCAAGTGTGTCTAGGTATTTTTTTTTTGATAATTTTCATTCGTGAATTATTTCCAAGCAAATATCGATTTTTGTGTTCGGCGATTTTTGCATAGGCAATTGTTTTTTTGGTGAAATGTTTATGTTTAAATTTACTTTAGAAATTTAAAAAAAGAAAATAAGCTGCTTTTGGGCAATTTTCCTCTAGAGAAAAAGAGAACAAATTTTATTCACTTGTTTTCAGGCAATTTTTCTTGATGAATGATTTTCAGACAATTTTCTAAAGGGAAATTTTTAAATTATTTCTTTAGGCAATTGTTCTTTGTTGAGAGACTTTGGGCCAACTTACCATTAGGAAAACTTATCTTTCGTTTCATTTGTTTTTAGGCAATTATTCTTTGAATACTGTTTTTGGTCAATTTTCCATAAGGCAAGCTTTTTTAAGCAACTGTTATTTTTTGGATTCGGCAATCTTTTGTATGTGTAAGAGTACCTAAGTATTTTTTTCGATAATTTTCATTTATGAATTATTCCCAGGCAACTGTTGATTTTTTAATTTTTGCTTAGGCAATTTTTGCCTAAAATAGGTTTTTTTTTGGTGAAGTATTTATGTCCAATTTTATTTTAGAGAAAAGAAAATAAACTGCTTTTGAGCAATTTTCCTCTAGAGAAAAAGAGAACAAATTTTATTCATTTGTTTTCGGGCAATTTTTCTTGGTGAATGATTTTTAGACAATTTTCTATAAGGAATTTTTTAAAATTAATTCTTTAGACAATTTTTCATTATTGAGATGAAAAGAGAACAAATCAAATCAAACAAATCATTTGTTTTCAGGCAATTCTTCTTGGTGAATTATTATCAGACAATTTTCCATTAGGGAATTATTAAATTAATTCTTTAGGTAATTGTTCATTATTGAGAGGCTTTTGGCCAACTTACCATTAGGAAAACTTATCTTTCGTTTCATTTATTTTTTTTAGACAATTATTATTTGGATATTGTTTTTGGGCAATTTACCATAAACAAACTATTTTTAGGCAGCTGTTATTTTTTTGGGCTAGGCAATCTTTTGTATGTTCAAGTGTGCGTAGGCATTTTTTTGATAATTTTCATTCCTGAATTATTTCCAGGCAAATATCGATTTTTTTTTCGGCGATTTGTGCATGGGCAATTATTTTGCCTAAAATAGGCAATTGTTTATTGGTGAAATTGCTTAGGATCAATTTTATTTTAGAGAAAAGAAAATAAATTGCGTTTGACCAATTTTCCTCTAGAGAAGAGATTAAATAAATCAAATAATTTGTTTTCAGGCAATTCTACTTGGTGAATTATTTTCAGACAATTTTCCATTGGGTAATTTTTAAATTAATTTTTTAGGCAAATTGTTGACAATTTTTGGACTTAACTTAACTTATCTTTGGCATTTGATTTTAATTATTGTTTAAGAATTGTTTTTGGGCAATTTTCCATAAGGCAAGCAAAAAACATAAGCGAGGGTTTTAATTAAAAGTTGTAAAACGTTAATAAACATAACATTATTGGAAAATTTAATAGATTTATTCAAACAGATTTTTTAAATAATTTTTAAAGATGTTTTACTGATTGGAGGGTGGGATAGAGGCCGCCCACCCACCCTACATATACATATAAACTTTAATTCCATATCGTCTCGCTGTATTCAATGAAATTAATTACAAAACTTTTTGAATAAAAAAGAAATTAAAAAGGTAAAATTTTTGAGTCAGTAAATTAGTAAAAATTTGATGCATGATGGGTGGGCAGACTCTAAATCTAAATTATATAAGATTAGCTATAGAAAGTCATTTATATTTAAACTTAAATTTTGATTTTGTTTTATTTTTAATTACATATAGGGTTTGATTGTTTTTTAAGCAGCAAAATCATTAACGATTAGCAATTAAAGTTATCATGAATATGTAGGGTGGGTGGGTGGCCTCTATCCTACCCTCCAATCAGAAAAACATAATCGAGGGTTTTAGTTAGCAGTTGTAAAATGTAAACAAACATAAAATAATTGCATGTTTTAATTGATGTATTCATACAAATATTTCAAATAATGTTTGATAATGTTTTACTGACTGGAGGGTGGGATCGAGGCCACCCACCCACCCTACATATACATATTAACTTTAATTACTGATCGTGTAGCGGTTTACAATAACTTTAATTACAAAATTTGAATAAAAGAAAATTGACAAAGAAAAATTTTTGAGTGATTAAATTAATAAAAATTATATATATGATACGTGGAAAGGCTTTAAATCAAACCTAAATGAGAATAGCTATAGAAGGTCATTTATATTTAAACTTAAATTTGGATTATGTTTTATTTTTTATTACATACAAGATTTTATTATTTGGTAAGCAGCAAATACGTATATGTAGGGTGGGTGGGTGGCCTCTAAGTTTACCATACGGTTTAATCTCTAAAGGATCATTCGTTTTTGAGATACAGCGCCCACAGACATTCTCATGGACAAAAACAAAAAGCGAAGTAAAAAGTTTACTTAATTAGACAAAAATAAAAATTCTTCGCAATAATTCGATAGTAGTTACAAACTGGGCTTATCTATCTAAGGTTACACATTAATTATCAAACTCAATTAAACTTTGACATTAAGGAATATTATGTTTCATTCAACAGCTGTCATCATTTGATTACATTTTCTAGAAGGTAACTTAGGTTAGTTTAATATGTACATATAAAAATTTGACTTACTAATACGTTTATATACAATATGTTTTTACTATAATAAATAAATTTTATTGTTAATAAAACACATCACGCGTGGGTTTAAAACACAAATACGTATTTAACTTCAACCATGGTCAATATATTTAACAACTTTTAAATATTTTAGGTAAGTCAAAAATTAAAATTAAACTATAATTCAGCCGGCTAATAATTAATTAATATTAAAAGTTGAAAAAACTTACCAATAATATTTGTAAGAATTCTTCGATGTGCAATTATGAATCGTAATTTATATCACAGAAACAATTGCTGGTGTGGCGTGTGCGTGCTGCATTGTTTTGAGCAGAATCATGTCTCAGTGATGAGAATTGTCTGCGTAGCACGGCGGTAAAGCGCGGCAGCTTTTCCATTCACGTGATTACCAACGTGAGCTTTTGCATCGACGCAGCGTAGATTTTATCAGCGCAGTAGCATACACACATTTCCAATAACGTCCGCTCGATAAACAACCAACTACACGGGCCCTAACATTACGTAAGATGTTTTTGTTAATTACACCGACGCGGGTGTGGGTGGGCTTGAGGTTCATTACGTTTCTGCGATTTCAGAAATTAATTTATTTCACTGTTATTATACAGGGTGTCCCATTTTAATCCGCCAGTAGCGATAATTCTGAAACTTTGCATTGAATCAAAAAGTGTTCCAAATGAAAAGTTAATGGTTCTGAGGGGGACATCTGATGCCGTAGACTTTGTCCCCCCAGCCCCCCATGGGGGGCTGGCAGGGGGCAACTTTAAAATTTTAAATGGAAACCCCTATTTTTTATTGCAGATTCTAATAGACGGTTAAAAAGTATGTAAGTTTTATCCGAAACATTTTTTTATTGGTCGAGAGATGGCGCTGCAAATGTAAAAGTTTTTTGTCAATTAAATTGCGAAAATCGTCACGTAATTAACTGTTATTATTACTTAAGACTTACTCACAACCTTACAAGGTTGTTTTTTTCTCAGCCTGCCCAAATACTACCCCCGCCCCCCCTACAAAGACGTAAAGTACTCAAAAATAGCGATTGAGTACTTCTTTTTCAAATTAAATAATGGTAAAATAATTCAAAAAAGAATGTCGTTTTTTTTCAAAAAATGGAGCTATGAGGGGGGGCCAGGTCAAACACTGTTTGAAAAAAAATGACAT